>LNAC01000060.1:1337514-1434257 GCA_002007465.1 Ailurus styani
CTTTAACCCACTGAGCCACCCAGGCACCCATGTTTTTACTTTTTAAAGCAATGTTTCACTATATATTGTGTTGCTATCTAACAGACACATTTCTTTAATGCAGCAATGGATTCAATACAACATGTATTTTCTCTCATTAAAATTGATTCCTATTGTCTTTTTAAAAAATAAGCTTTCAAGATAATAATAGATTCACGTGCAGTTTTCAGAAATAATACAGAGAGATCCGATTTGCCCTTTACCTGGTTTCCCCCACTGGTAACATCTTGCAAAACTCTAGCACAACATCAGGACACGAACACCCAGGCCATGGGCACACAGAGCATTCCTCCCCCCTTCCCCCAAGGGCTCAGGTTGCCTCTCACAGCCAGACCTGCCTGCCCCTCCCCCACCTCCACAATGCCGCAGAACCTGGCTTGTGTTCTCCGTTTCTCTAAATTTGTCACTTCAAGAATGGTACGTACAGTGTATAACCTTTTGGCTTTGACTTTTTTTACTCAGCATAATTCTCTAGAGATTCATCCGGATTGTTTCGTATGTCAGGAGCCCATTCCTTCTTATTGCTGAGCACTATTCCATGATTTGGGAGGTACCACAATTTATTGAACCATTCCCTCAGTGAAGGACACCTGGGTTTTCTCTGTTGACGGCTATTACAAATAAGGCTACTCTGAACATTTATGTATAGGTTCTTCTCTGAACAGTTTTCAGTACTCTGAAATAAACACCCAAAAGCCCACTTGCCAGGCAGACAGTCATAACGTGTTTAGTTTTATAAGAAACTGCCAGACTGCTTTCCAGAGTGGGCTGTTGTCTTTTACTAGAAATACATATTCATTGTGAGAAAGTCAGAAAATAGAGATAGGGACTGTTACACATTGGTACAATTTTATGGTATATATGTTAATATTATGGTAACAAATATTACATTATAGACAATGTTCTACTCCTTTCCCTTCACTCTCAGTGTGCTTACACTTGTAGTGTTCTTTAATTGTTTTATGAACAATAGTATTTATTATCTGCAAAAAAGAGTTAAATACTCAACTTCAATCTAAAAAAAAATAATAATAAAACATTCCCTTTGCCTATGTTCTAAAAGAAACTTCCAAGCACTGCTTGAATTTGCAGTCAAATAGTCATTGTTTGGAAAATCCAGAATTTTCTTTTTCCTGGGATCCAGCTTGCCTGCCTCTGAAATTGGCCTTGGGCTTCCCAGAGATGGGAGGCGCTCTAGAGCTGGGGAGAAGGATGGGTCTGAGCGGATTATAGGTTTCCCACTATAGCCAGATGGGCCATCTCAGAAAATTTATTTTTAAATAATGCTTTTTGGAGGTACCTTTATCATTATGAGCAGTTTATAGTCAATGGAAAAATCTTGGTAGATTTTTGCATAATTCACAAAAATGGTGATGTCAGGGGATGGAGTGTGTGTGTGTGTGTGTGTGTGTGTGTGTGTTTAGGGATGGGAAAAGGTGGTTATATTTTCATGTCTTCTTTGAAGAATTGTCTTACTTAAATTTCTTGCCCATTTTAATATGGTTATTTTTTAATCATTGATTGTAATATTTCTTTATATAGGCTGAGTAGTGTACACCTATCAGATATATGATAAGTAAATATTTTCTCCCACTTGGTGGTTGCTTTTCATTTTCTTGTTAGTTTCCCTGGAAGCATAAAAGTTTTTAATTTTGATGAAGTCCAATTTATCAATCTGGTTATACTTTTTATTTATTTATTTATTTATTAAAAGATTTTATTTATTTATTTGACAGAGAGAGAGAGATCACAAGTAGGCAAAGAGAGAGGAGGAAGCAGGCTCCCTGCCGAGCAGAGAGCCCGATGTGGGCCTTGATCCCAGGACCCTGAGATCATGACCTGAGCCGAAGGCAGAAGCTTTAACCCACTGAGCCACCCAGGCGCCCTGGTTATACTTTTTAAAACGTGAAAGGAACCAGGCCAGTCCCACCATGGACCCCGGGGCCACCAAGTCTTCCCTGGTGGTCTCCGACCATGCCTCTCTCCAGGGCTGCTCAGTAATGATGCCCATTACCTCTGATTGCCTGCTCTGAGGGGATGGAGGAAAGTCACAGACTAAGGAAGAGAAAATCCAGTTCAGGGGAGGGTGACTTTAACTATATAAAGAGTGCAGTGGGGAAGAGAGTTTAAACCAGTGACCCTTAACCTCGGCTGCACATTGGAATCACCTGAAGAGTTTAAAAAATAGTGCCGCTTGGGTCCCACTCCCACTGATTCTGATGTATGCTGTCTGCCGTGCAACGGCCTGGGCATTAGATTTGTAAAGGCTTCCGAGATGATCCTGTTACTCGGTGGCAGGCATGTGGACCTAGGACCAAAGGGTGAAGATTCTAAGATTCTAGCTAAATATAAAGGCATCTCTTTAGCAATTAGTCATCTGAAAGTGGAATTGACTGTCTTGGGAGCTCTTTTCACTGGAGGAAGCTGGACAGGAACGCAAGAGGGACCGTGTGGAGGAACCGCCCACCTCTGTACTGAGGACTGACCCGAGACTGCTGAGATCTCGTTTGGTTATATGGCATCTGCACGTATAGTTTATTCCTTCACTTAATCATTGATGTCTTGCCTCCAAATAGCCTTCTAGTCAGGTTATAAATATCTGCAAGTTGAAAGCGGAGGGCTATTTGCTCCCAGATGTTGCTTACCCAGGCAGAACTAAATGATTAAATGAACCTCTGCTGCCCAATATGGATTATTTGCCTTTTCTCACTTTCCACCCTTGGAAAAAAGAATCCATTCCCTTCCCCACCCATCAGTCCACTGTCTGCACCTTCTCTGGCTCTTGTACTGACCAGACGGTGAAGTCCCACATCCCAGGGAGGCAAATGACTGGATTCTGCATTACACACATGCACGGTGTAGCACTCTGGCAAATTCTATTTTACAAGACTTTTGAGAAGTGGTTATCTATTTCTGTTCTTGTTACCCAATGACAGTATTGAATCCAGAACACTAAATCCATAGCAATCCTCGGGAAATATAGGAAATTAGTTTTTGGGGGCCTCAGAGATCCCCCAAAACCAAACCCAGGAAGGAAATGCCATGACAGCTTTACAACTTGATGGTGTGTTGGCTTTTCAAGGCTAGAGCTCTATCAGTTATGAACTCTATCCCCTTACATCTGTTGTACAAATAGGATGCTTTTAAAATGGAAAGGATTTGATTCCTATGGCTTCTCAAACATATTACCACATAGTAACTTACACCAATACAGATTTATTATCATACAGCATTGGAGGTCAGAAGTCTCACTGGGCTGAAATTGCTCACAGAGCTGTGTGGCTTCTGGAGGCTCTAGGGGGGAATCTCTTTCTTTGCCCTTTCCAGCTTCTAGAGGCGGTCTGCAGTCCTTGGCTCAAGGCCCCTTCCTCTATCTGGAAAGCCAGCAGTAATGCATCTTCAGATCTGACCCTGTGCGAGCATATGGGGCCCACCCAGATCATCCAGGATCAGCTCTCCAGCTCAGAGTCCCTTTTCCCACAAAGAGTAACACAGCCACAGGAGCCAGGGATTAGGATGTGAACACCTTTAGGAGCCATTATTCCACCTACCACAAGAGGAGTATTAATAAATACACCAAGACAAGTGAGGGAACATGTCACCAAGCGGGTCCTGCTAGAACATGTGGCTATCTATGCTCATTATTTTTTTAATGGATGTTTATGAATATGTTCTTATTTAGCATTTTTTATTGTATTATGTTAGTCACCATATAATACATCATTAGTTTTTGATGTAGTGTTCCAAGATTCATTGTTTACATATAACAGCCAGTGCTCCATGCAATATGTGCCCTCCTTAATACCCATCACCAGGCTCACCCATCCCCCCATCCTCTCTCCCCTCTAAAACCCTTTGTTTGTTTCTCGGAGTCCACAGTCTCTCATGGTTCGTCTTCCCCTCCGATTCCACTCCCCCTTCACTTTTCCTTCCTTCTCCTAATATCCTCCATGTTATTCCTTATGTTCCACAAGTAAACAAAACTATATGATAATTGACTTTCTCTGCTTGACTTATTTCACTCAGCATAACATCCTCCAGTCCCATCCATGTTGATGCAAATGTTGGGTATTCAACATTTCTGATGGCTGAGTAATATTCCATTGTATATATGGACCACATCTTCTTTATCCATCCGTCTGTTGAAGGGCATGTTGGCTCTTTCCACAGTTTGGCGATTGTGGATAGTGCTGCTATGAACATTGGGGTACATATGGCCCTTCTTTTCACTACATCTGTATCTCTGGGGTAGATACCCAGTAGTGGAATTGCTGCATCATAGGGTACCTCTATTTTTAATTTTTTGAGGAATCTCCACACTCTTTTCCAAAGTGGCTGCACTAACTTGCATTCCCACCAACAGTGTAAGAGGGTTCCCCTTTCTCCACATCCTCTCCAACTGGATGTGCTCTTTAGGAGCTGCATCTGGTCGATGAAGACACATTCTCCATCCAGACAGACACTGCACTCTCTTGAATTTCCCGGCTGATTTTCAAGTCGTTCTGGTTACCTGCTCATATGTGACTTTAGCAAAGAGAACAACCAGTCATGCATGGAGGAATAGGATTGGGACTGGCTGTCTCTTGAGTGAAGTATGAATTCAGCAGCCTGGGGTGACAAGCAGACCATGGCCTTCCAAGTCAAAGGAGCATAAAGTGTGGCTTCTTTTTACTCTTTAAGTACTTTGGGCCAGTTATTTATTCTTTCCCAACTTCAAGGTGATGAGACCTACCTTATGGAGTTTTTGAAGTGAGTAGATAATGTATAGAAATGTATAGATATATACATATATACAAATGTATATACATTTGATGTATAGGTAATGTCTAGAATGTATAGAAACACGACCAAGTCATGATGTGTTTCTCTGATTATGCCTCAGGATTAGTAATCCCTGCCTCATTCCATTTTTAGGATACTAATTTATTTTAAGATTTTGTAACTAGATGTAGTTTTTAACAATTTTTTGTGAGTTTTTCCTCTCCTTGTTTGAAAAGGCAAAACTAGTTCTCATGCATACAAATTTAGAAAATATTATATCCACCATTTTCAGCTGAATTCCTTGATTCCCTCATTGCTTACAATAGGATTTTTAGGGGATAGCCATAAATACAAAACATTTGGGAGCTGTTAAAATAAAATGCCAATAAATTCTTTTACAATATGCCATCATATGCTGAACATTCTTCAGAAAAATAGCAGCCAATGTTGAATATGCAGAATATTCCCTTCTGCTCGACATTTAAAGTAGAAAATGGCTTACTTCACACATTTTGCTATTACTTTTTCAAGGTTTAATACTGCCACAGAATAGCTATAATAAAGTTGAGAGTAATTTCATAATGTTATTTTTATAACTGTATCAAAATAAACATAAAATTGATAGAGAAGAAATGAACATTGTAAGTTCTCTCCTAGTTTCCTTTAAGCTCTCCCCCTCGGCCACTGGCTTATGTGGTTCCCTACACCGAGCAGCCCGAAACCACAGGTAATCTTGGAAGACTAACATTTTAGGAAAGTAAAGGCTCCATAAAACTTATACTCTTATATCGGAAAGGTATTTTTATCATCCAAATATTCACTCCTAAAAAAAGGGGGAGAGAGAAATTTCAAAATCCTGTGCCCAGCGAGTCTACTTCAACTATTCTGAGTAACGTGATTCGTGTGAATTTTTTAGAATTTCATCCGTATGTGTTCATTAGACAACATGCTGCCTGGTTTAGCCTCATCTTTATACCCGACACGTTTTTTATAATTGCTGTGAGTTGTTTTTGACAAATAATCATAAAAGTGTCTTACACTGTCAACTACCTATTCTAGCAATCCGGATTACATCCTCAGAGGACAGGTGTAGAGTCTCATGATCCTCCCTGACCCCATCTGTCAGCCACTAAAAATTTCATCCCACATGTGCCAGTTTCTCTTTCTGGTTTTATTGTTGTTGTTGTTGTTATAAGAGATTTGGCTAGAAAAACTTAATAAATGGATGTGGGGATAATTTAATAACATATGATTATACACTAAATTTAAAAGAACTTCATTCAGCAAATATTTATTTATTCTATGCCTGCTATGTGCCAGGCACTGTTTGGGTGTTTAACTTTTCATTTATAAATAAAGATGACAAGAACACCCAAAATCACCAGGTGGATTAATGCAAAGGCTGAGATTCCAAACCACTGAAACTTGAATAGACCAGCCATCTCAAGCATCCTTAACATCTGAGTGCCAGTGCCAGAGAGTTTGCAGAGATTACGTTAACAGTGGAATCTTTCATTAGCTGTGGATCAGAATCTGGAGCCAAGCAACCGTGTTGATCCTCTGCAGTGCTGAGCAATTTGAGAAATGGAACTGCACTTGAAAAGCCAGGTCAGGCAGCCTCAGTCCGCGGCAGCCACTGAGCAGAAAAGTGATAGTGGACATCTTCCTTACAAAAATACCCTCATAAGCAGCTTGTTGTACTTTTGTAAGAATGGCATCTTCAAAGATTGATTTTTAAGTTTGGAGTACTAAAATAGGATTATAAATGGGAGATTTTTAAATTAATACTTGGCTTTTATGGCTCTTTTTATATTTTTTAAACTGTCACTGGTGGTAGAGAATTGGAGAAATTGGCCTTATTGAGGCCTCGAAGCATTTCACATGAAATGCAAAGGTGAGAGAGCGATGAATGTTTGAACTTGGTTTCCCCCTGCCTAGAAACTCAGTACAGTGTCTTTGGAGATCGCCACCTTTCTAAAGTGGTTAGGGCAAGTGTTGCCAGCTTCTGTGGGTGGGAGAGAGTGCTTCCCGTGCAGCCTTTCAGAAACCCTGACTCCTTCTATCTTGTGGCTCTGCCATCCTCAAGGGCGGGGATTAATAAACTGTGATCTTCGAGCCAGCCCCTTGTCTTCGCAAATATAGCTTTATTGGAGTGCACCCTGTGCCCATTTCTTTCTATGTTAACCATGGCTGCTGTTTCTCTATAACGATAGCATTGAGTAGTTGTGACTGAGACCATGTGACCCACTCGCCTAAATATTATGTAGCCCTTTAAGAAAAAAATTGCCAACCCCTGGGCTAGGTCTTTGTAGTCCTTTGCAGGGCGATCTGTTGAGACAACCTGGAGACTTTTATGGCTCCATCTAGAGTAGTGTAGATAACCTCCTCCTTGTTCTTTTGGCCAGAACTCTGGCATGTGACCACACCTGATTGCAAGGGAGTCTGGGAAATGTAGTCAAGTTGTTTGTAGAGGAAGAAAAGAAAATAGGTTTAGTGAACACATAGCCAATCTCTGCCACATTCACAATTTCCATGTACTAGAAGTATTGGAAGGATTAGAGAAATTAGGGATAAACTGTGAGGCAAGTCCAGACTGATGGCCAGAAGTCAAAACTCCTTTTACATAAATCTATTCATAAGCTCCACATCACAAATATTGTGAACTCACATCATCAGGACAAGCTGTAGGGGAAAATGGAATGAGCTAGAGGAGTTGCAGAAGTTTCAAATGGAAAGGCTTGTGGTTGCTGTGGCATGTGGCCAGGAAAAACCAGCTAGTTGTCTCCCGGGAGAATGCATGGGGTGTGTTTGTCACCAGGTGCACAGTCCAGCCCCTCCGGCATACTCAGACACCTACTTTTGTCACCAGACCTATATGTGTCTGTCTCCTGTGGACTAGAATATTGATGACACAAGCTCACAAAAATCAGAGCATTAGCTTGCTGAGATGAAGAACAAAGGTTGGCTCAACACGAAGGCTGAAGCAAGGCCACTACTCTGCACATCTCAGGGGCTCCCATGGATGGAAGACTTGTTTTCAACTCTCTATTTAAAGTGCTGAGAGTTTTTTTATGTAGTCCCTTCTGTGAAAGGTAATACCATTCCTCCCTCATTTCCTGACTTCTTTGTACTCTTTTTATATTATCCATGATTTTAATAGTTAATTTTTATCAAGTGTTTTAAGCCCATTTCCCTGAAATGTAGACTCTTCTTTCCTGAATCCTTTATTTTGCTTTATCTCTTATTTGGCTGGATTTCACCAGTACTGGTAATGTCAGGAAGCAGTGTATGGTTGTACAGGCTGTCCACAGTGCAGTTTGCCCGTCTCTAGGGAATATTTCCCTGTAGATGGTAGTCAAGTGCCTTGAAGAAAGGGAGATTTCAGAGTCACTGGAAAAGTGCCGTCGGGCTGGTGGTATGTCAGGAAATTTCATAGGGGCTGTTATCTCCCAAATCTTTGCTTCCTTGAAAACATTTCTTATATATATTTGTATTCAAAGGACAATTTTATTTTTCTCAGAATTTTATAGTTATTGGGATTTGTTTTGTTTTGTTTTGTTTGAAAAATTGAGCACTGCCCCCAGTCCTTTTCAGTCTTTTGAGTTACTGGATTTTATCACTCAGTAGCTTAGGGTTTTCCCAAAAAGAGCCTACAGGTGTCATATCTCTGGGCTCTTTTTGTTTGAGAATATCCCTGATGTCTTTACACTTGTAGATCAGCTTGGTCTGTGACCTATCCCACTCCCAGGAATGCAGTTCCCTGGGGGCCTTTAACTGCCCCCCCCCGCCCCAGTTCACTAAAGAGCCCCAGATAATGGTAGATTCCAATCCTCTCCCACCCCGCCTCTTTTGAGAATATGAGGAAGTAGGAAAGGGTTTTGTTTCTGAAAACGTTTCCTTGATTTTTTCCTGAGTTTGCCTAATTACCACGTAACATACTCTCTCAAAGTATATTCACCAAAATAGGAACATGAGTCCAAGGGCAGACAGAATAGCAGAGTTGTCACATGCCTGAGCCCAGGCTCTAGAGTCAGACCACCCAGGTGTCAATTTCAGCTCACTCTCTACCAAGGAGTCCCTAGCTTTTCTGTGCTATGGGTCCTTTTGTTGGTCTGGTAAAGCCTAGAGAGATCCCCTTCACAATGTTTTTAAATGTCCAAAATAAAATACGTAGCATTACAAAGCAGGTTGATTATATTAAAGTAAAGTTTTCAAAATATCTTTAAATGGGATGATATAGTAATATCCAGATCACAGGATCTAGAAGCATACCTGATAACTATCATCGTTTCAAAGCAATGATGAGTGCAGTTCTGGAAAGATCTGCAGCATTTGTTAATGTGATATAAAAATACATGTGATTTCTATTGGCTAAAAGTCTAATGCACTGCTAATACTAATGGAGCTCATCGCTTACATTTATAATGAAATGCTAAACATCAGTTAAATGTCAGTGAAAATAAAAATCCTGGGTTTATGCCTAGTGTTGCAGCACCCCTGAATTCGATACACAAACCCCTGATGCTATCAGTTATACAGCCTTGTGCCAAAGTTACTTAACTTCTCTCATCCGTAATCTCTCCATCAGCAAATGGGGGTCATAATAGTAGATACTGTGTAACTAGCCAGTTCCCTGTATAGGAAATGTAAGATTTATAAGAATGTAAATCATTAAAAAAAAATTAAAAGAATGTAAATCACTTACCTCAGTGTTTGACACACTGAACAGTCAATAAATAATGCCATTATTAAGGACAGTAGAATTTTGAGTGCTGATATTTTATGTTCTGCACACTTTTAAATATTCATAAATTATGTATTGGTGAAACAATATGCATCTATTATTTTTATAATCATAAAACAACAGTTATTTTTACTTTGAAAATACATAAAGCTAGTAATCCCCTCAAATAAAAAGGGATCTAAATACAAATCTCTGCTACTGAAAAATGGGACCAAATTGCAACTAGACACTGATTAGAAGGTTCTAAATGGTTTATTCTCAGTTTTAATGGACAAGCATGAGCACAAAGGGAAAGTGCTTCTTTGTGTCTTTTTTTCTCATTTTCACATAACTAAAACTCTTCCCTCATTATATTGCTAAACACTAACTTAGTCATATTGCCTAGTCCCTGTCTCATTTGAGTTTTTTGGGATGTGGTTTTATTTTAAAAGTAAATACATTTTAAACCATTCTGTGGAGTCTCACATTTAGCAGGGTCACTCAGCTGAACTTGAATGTGAATTTGGTTAGCGCTTTCACATCCAGGTCCTTCTTGATGCTGCACGGAACCAAGAACGAATGTGCAGGAGAGTAGCTGCTTCCTATTGCTCTGTGGGCATTTGTCTCCAGATTGATTGCCTTGGTATTTCCTCTGTGTACCAACCAGTTCTACCTTTAAATGAAAGGGCTGACCTTATGTAAGACGTTAGTAGTAAGCATGTCTCCTCTGTCGGATCCCTGGTATCTAGTACAGTGCCTGGCACAGTAAGGGTCCGGCAATGATTTATTCAACAAAAGGCTTATCTCCACAAGAAATGTTAAAGGTTAAACTTCAATTTTCAAGGCTGAACATTATCTAAGAATTTTACCATAAGAAGCAAAAAAAAAAGCTGTTGATTGATATGGACGCTTTACATCTCAAGTTGATACAACCAAATGAAAAGTAAAAAAAAAAAAAAAATTCCACAATAGTAAGCCATTATTTTGATTCATTCTTTGGTTGAATTGATGGAGTGCTCAGAGAACATCTTAAAGGACCATGGAGATTAGGAAAACCAGTTCAATGTCATAGAAGCTATTATAGTATCGTGGGGGAATGCCACAGTGGATCTCACATCAGGGGTGGAAAACTTGCTGAGAAATTTATTCCATTCATAGGAAAAATCATATCTAACATTCAAGTTTATTATTCATAAGTCATTCCACAGTAAAACTGTGAACTGAGTCATTATCAGAAACTATATTTCCATGTCTTTCTTTATATTATTGATGTGTCTACACGCACAGAGGTCTGCAAACTGGTCTTTAGGGATTCAGATGCTACATATTTCAGGCTTTATAACCCAAGCAGCCTTGTCTCAGCTACTCAGCACTGCCCTGGACATGGCTGTCTTCCAATAAAACTTTTTAAAACCAGGCAACTGCCAGATTTGTTATCTGACTGACCCCCAATGTAAACTACACCTGTCCTTGCAAACTCTTCGCTAATCTTCAGCACCAGGAAACAGCCATTTCCTCTGCANGCCCTGGACATGGCTGTCTTCCAATAAAACTTTTTAAAACCAGGCAACTGCCAGATTTGTTATCTGACTGACCCCCAATGTAAACTACACCTGTCCTTGCAAACTCTTCGCTAATCTTCAGCACCAGGAAACAGCCATTTCCTCTGCAAAGCGTGTCAGTAATAAAGCTGCTGAAAGCTTTACACAAAATGGTACAAATCCCTTTCACTTCAAGTATACAGACTTGCTCTTACAGCTAATTTTAATAATTTCGACCTCATTTTAGAAGTGGTGGATGTGCCTTCTGTTTTAGTTCTTGGTGGTGTGGAAGGCCATATCTTTTTTTTTTTTTTTTTAAAGATTTTATTTATTTATTTCACAGCGGGAGAGAGATCACAAGGAGGCAGAGAGGCAGGCAGAGAGAGAGAGAGAAGGGGAGGCAGGCTCCCTGCCAAGCAGAGAGCCCAATGCGGGCCTCGATCCCAGGACCCTGAGATCATGACCTGGGCCGAAAGCAGAGGCTTTAACCCACTGAGCCACCCAGGCGCCCCGGAAGGCCATATCTGTTAGTTTTGTGAGAAGGATACCCATGACATGCCTGCAATCCAGTGAAATGTCTTCAGTGTATTGCTTTATCGTTTTCATTTACATAGAGGAATGAGCGGGGTGCCAATGCAAAGCAGTAGCCCTGAGCAAAGATGGGAAAGGGAAGGGATATTAAAGTCATCACTTACAGAGCAGGCTGAGGCAAAGGCATCAGTAGACACAGAGTGAATTCCAGAAGTCAGATGCATAGAATGTGCCTCAGAAGAACCAGCAATATCAGATAAGGACAAATAATATTACCAAATTAACTTTCCCAGAATTATGTGTCCAGAGAAAAGAGGCCCCTATACACACAACTGATTTAATGGTAAAGGACATTTCAGTTGACCAATCTCTCTACAGTTTGTAGTGATACCTCACCGTTTGCATCTCCCTCAAAACTATAGTGAGATACATCATAGATGGTTATGGTTCTATTGGCTCATGGATGCCACATTTAGGGGACACCTCTAGATTTCCAATTTTTTTAAAACATGTTAATATAATAGTAACAAACCCAAAGTTCAAAATGTTTTTAAGTCTTAAGACAGTAGGTCATTTTATTTTTATAGCAATAAGAAACTGACAGTGTTGTTGAATGTCACATTTTTGATAGCACTTCATGGATTTTGAGGATTAGACACTACTGCAGAAATGTAGTGATAATGATGTTGTAATTGATGTTGTAGTGTAATGATGTTGTTATTCCGTTTTATTATGGAATAACAAATATTCTAGGCCCAATGCCAATACTTATTAGTGATATTCTAGAATTGGGAAGTGAGTCTTGAGGTTTATTTAAGTGAAGGTGACAGTGATTCATCAGGTACCAAAATTTTTATTTAGAAAAAGAATTAATTATTAAAACCATAAAATGATTCCCCCCATGACATCTGTCACATCATGCTATTCTTTACAATCAGTTACTCATCCATGTATTTCATTTTTCTGTCTTTCCTGCCATTACCAGGTATGTGTGATAGAAGGAAATAAAGAATTCCAATATGGTTGTAGGGGAGCTCATTTTTCTTTTTGTCAAAGGTTCCCCCCACCCAGCCATGATGATTGTTCATTTCTATGAATTGAGAAAGAACAACATTCAACTTCATCAATAATCCATTAAGGTTGTTCCAAGATCTGTTGAATTAAAGTTGTGTCCTTGCCCTATGCAATAGAGAGATTGCTCTTAGAAGCTTAAAGATAAGGAAGAAATGGAAGAACAAAAAGAATTACTATTTTGCAATGCAATTAATGAAGCAGTTGGGAGATGGGAAGAGAATTGGGTGGAGGGTCAAGGCCTTGGGAGGCCTTAAGAGAGTCAAGGCACTATGTCAGCTGTCACTACAAGACCGTGCCACTGAACCTGCCTCACCTCCTGCTTCCTCAGCAACAAGATCATAGTACTTTGTACTTCTCTGAGGGGTTGGTTTTTTAAAAAATGATAGGCGATGAAAATACTTCGGAGGAAGTTGACTGAAGGTTTGTTTGCCAAGATTATCTTACTTAAGTAGTATTTTTTTAATTGTGCTTTCCTAAATACAGTTCCCTTCTTAGGATACTTTTCAGGTTGCAAGAATGGAGACCAATGGAGAAATGGGAGAACTTCATATTTCTTCCTAAATATTCGTAAATATCAACTTCATAAATATTGGCAGGAATTACACCTACAACAGTACACAGTTTATGCTAGTACCATAGACGATGTTAAGTGTAGATCTTCTCTGTTTAAGGAGATGATATGTGAAAATAGGGAATAAATGCACCTTGAGAAATGCTTAGAAAAGAATCACATACCTCAGAGCAGTCAGCTTCAGTCATTGAGATTCAGTCTTAATTTCTCTCTGTTGATCCTCTTCTAAAATGCATTCTTTTCTCTTTCTACCGCCATCGTCTTAGTTCAGACCACCACCATCTCTCATCCAGACCATTGCAATAGTCTCTTGGTCTGCCTGCTTCTGCTTATTCCTCTCTACAATTAATCACCTACCCACAGCCAGAGTGGTCCATTTAAAACACCAATTAGATTACACTCTCTTCTGCTGAACAGTCTTCTTTCTTACTGCATTTTGAGCAAAATTTAAATGCCTTGCTCACCTCTAATGTCCTACACACTGTTCCTATGCTTTTTTATGGCTCTAGCCTCCACTCTTTTTTTTTTTTAATTTTATTTTTATTATTTGCCCACGGGGTACAGGTCTGTGAATCATCAGGCTTACATCTTTCACAGCATTCACCAAAGCACAAACCCTCCCCATAGCCTCCACTCTTGACACTTGACCACCATGCTGTGTTTCCCTATTTTCCTCTTAGAAAGAGGGAAATAATTGCAGCTTCCTCGTGAGTTATTAAGAAGGTAAATAGTGTAAATCGCATTCAACAGTGCCTAGTACAGAGGATGCACTCAACTGCGATTTACTACTAAGTGTTAGACGTCAGCGACATTGGCTGCCCTTCCAGTTCTAGAACTAGCTGTGCCCTTTCCTCCCTGCACCTTTTGTTTTGATGTCCTTCTGCCTGGACTGCTCTTTTCCAGCTCCTCCCATGGGTGCTTCAGTCTCGGTCCCCATGCTTCGTCTGCAAAGAACACTTCCCCTCGCTATCTAAGTAGCTTCCACAGAACTCTCACGTCACCCTGCCTCCTGTTTGTTTCCTTCATAGTGCTTCCCCAAATCATATTACAGATTAATTCCTTCAACTCTTTTCAGTCTGTCTCCCACAACAGACTGGAATCTAAGAATGGAGTTATATCCATCTTATTTATCCCTGTATCCCCAGCTCATGGAACAGTAGAAACTCAGTGTTTCTGATGGACAGTGAGGTGATAACTAGGGTCTCGGCTCAGAGTTAAGCTCAGTTATTGAATGAATAATTCATTGCTGAGTCTATTAGTTCTGCATGGCTGCTGTAACAGATTACCACAGACTTGGTGGCATAAGACAACAGGAATTTTTCTCTCACTGTTCTGAGGACCAGAAGTCCAAAGTCTGTTTCATGAGGTGTGCAGCCATACCCCAGCAGACTCTCAGCCTAGGGTGGGTGATGGTCCAGTGAGACTAAAGAAAACACCTGGAGACAGCAATCAGGATGCTGATAAGGTTTCCTTATGCACAGGGAGCAGCTGCTGCTGGGATCTACGTGCAGCCAGTTTTTAGCTCATGGTCACTTAACCCTGCAACTCTCAGTATCCCTTCCCCTCCTTGCCTGGCCAGCATTTCCAAAAAATAAAGGCGTGCCATATGGACACTCTTCATTGCAAGGGAGACACTTGTCTCAGGTTGGCCATCCCCTGAGCCCCTGACCTTGAACCCTGAACCACAAACACACCGTGCCATGCATCCTGCCTGATGGGAATACGGAAGGAGGACAAGATCTCTGCATTTTCAAGATAGTGATTAACAGGGACGTTCACGGTATGTTTTCACAGCCCTACTATCCAGCATGTACCGTATGCCAGGCCAGAATTCAGAAGAGCCATGCTCCATGCATAGTCACTAGGGAAGAATCTGTTCCCGGCCTCTTCCAGCTGCTGTGGCTGCTAGCATTCCTTGGCTTGTGGTTCTCTCACTCCAGTCTCTAAGGGGAGCATCTTCAAGCCTCCCTCTGCTCCGTCTCACATACCCTTCTCCGTGTGTCTACCATCTCCCTCTACCTCCCTCTAATAAGATACATGTGATTGCATTTAGGGCCCACCTGAACCTAGATATATTAGCCTATGATCAGGCTACCATAACAAAATACCACAAACTGGGTGACTTAAACAACAGAAATTTATTTCTCACACCTGGAGCCTGGAAGGCCCAGATCAGAGTCCATCAGGGTTCAGTTTCTGGTGAGAGCACTCTCTCTGGCTTGCAGGTGTCTACCTTCTCACTACGTCCTCACTTGGCCTTTTCTCCGTGTATATTCATGGACGTGGGGGATGTGGGAGAGAGAGCTCTCCGATGTCTCATGAAGACACTGATCCACCTTTATAACCTTGTTTAACCTTAATTACTTCCATGGACGCCCCATCTCTAAATATAAGACACATGGGGGGGGTGTCACGACTTCAAAATACATGTTTGGGAGTGAGGTAGACACAATTCAGTCTATAACACCCAGGATAATCTACCATCTCAAAATGTTTAACTTAACATATTGGCAAAGACTCTTTTTCAAATGAAATAATTACCATTCAAATGTTCCAGGTATTCAGATGTGGATGTATTTTGACGAGGGAGGGGGTTACTTTTCAGCCTACCACACCGAGGAAGCATAATGCATTGTTAAACTTAAATATACTCGTGGATTCTCAAAGATGGTTTGTGCTGCTAGGGAGTAGCTTCTCTAAATTAATAGAGTAAATCAGAATAGGAACTTATGAAGATTCCTACAACTTACATAATTATGCATCATGGTAAAGAAACTCAATATCAAAATAAGTTCAAACTATCAACCAGGGGTTTGTTATTTGCATTGACAAAAAAGCCTTCCGCTCCAGATGGATTGATTGTTGTGCTCTTCCTTTAAGTTGCCAATTCTATAAATGCATTTGCAGTTCAATTTGATTCATGCTGAACTTTTCAGAAAGAACTGTTGAGGAAAGTTTTCAAATCTATCCATGCTTTAGCATTTACTCTTTGTGAAGTAAAGCTAACAACAACTGCCATTTATTGAACATTTACTATGTACAAAGCCTATGTCAAAAGGCTCATATACATATATGTTTACACACACATACTCACATACACACTCTCTAGGCAGGGTGGGGTGGGGTGACCCAATCTTCATTCCTGAAGGGTGTGAGCCATTAGTAGTCTGCCTGGATTGGGTTGTTGACATTTCCCATTGACTATAATCACAGGGCATGGTCATACTAAGGAATGTGTAGGGATCTCCTGTATTCCAGACCTATTATTCCTTACCTCCATCATGAAGTAGGAGCCCAATTCCCCTTGGTAATGAAGAACAATCACCCCAGCCAGCACAGTGACAAGAACTCCCTTCTTTGTTAATTGAGAAGCACAAGCCAAAAGCAGCTGAGGGGCAGTCTTCACTTTCAGTTCAATGGAATAATCGTTATGTCTCCTGGTGGAAACATTCCACCCTTTGTTTTTGTTTTTTAAGATTCTGTTTATTTGAGAGAGAGAGTGTGTGTGTGCCCGCACTTGAGAGTGAGTGGGGAGAGGGGTTAGAGGGAGAGGGAGAGAATCTCAAGCAGACTGCACTAGGCACAGAGCCTGATGCAGGGCTTGATCCCACAACCCTGAGATCACAACCTGAGCCGAAACCCAGAGAAACGTAACTGAGCCATCCAGGTGCCCCTGAAACATTCCTCCCTTTGGAAGTAGGACTTTTAGATCAGCAGAGCAATACATTAACCGAAAGAAAAATGTTACTCGTGGATCACCGGGGGAAACAGGGCGTGGTGCCACTCCAATTTCCGCCTCTTGATTCCAGTGTAATGGAACAGGGATTCTTTGGGGTAAGTTGAGCTGCAGCACCTACTACTTCTATAAACTAAATCTCATTCACTGGCTTTAACATTCAGTCTCCTGCAAAATCACTGCAGCCCAGTGTGACCTCTGTGTTGTGTGGAGGGAAAATAGATTAATGATGCGAGAGTCCCAACGTGGGAGTGAAGCCCACTCCCGGCATCTCTCACACACAAATGCAGTCCCTTTTTGACAAGTGATAAGAAGAAGGCAGCACGGAAAGGTGACATGAATGAGACATCTGATGGCCTTTGTTATAACTGAGCCTATAATTAAACACTCCCACAGAGCAGGCCCCCTTTCTTCCACTTCTGGCCAGGCTATTCTGGTCTTCTTTGGCTGGACTGCAGAGAAAAGAAATCTGCATGAATGAGGAGTTCTATCAGTTCATCAACCCAAGTGAAAATGTCTGTTTGTCATCTACAAGATAATGTCAGAAATCCATTTTTAGCTCCCTGTTGCTGTGCTCATGTGTGAAATTACTCACAGGGGAAGACACTTGCCCATAAAAGAACCCTCGTTGGCCTCGGAGGTGATTGGCTCCACAACTTAGAGTGCCAGATGAATTGGTTTTGCAAATCAAACAGAAGGCCTTATAAACCGAACTGGGATTACAGTGGGGGGGCGCAGCCTTGCCCTGTGATGGTGTCAGGGCCCTTCTGTTCGATCGTTCTCTCTTTAACAACATGCTGCTTGGAGGATAAAGTTGTTCTCCGAGTATTTAAATCTTTGCAATTCGTTGGTTTGTTCATATGGATAGAGAGACCATTTGCCATTTTGACTGAGGCATTTATTGATTTATTCTGTCTAGATGAGATTAGCATGGATTTGGGATTACTTTCTATCTCCTTTGGAGAAAGAACAGGGAGGGGTTGAGGTCAGTGCTGTTGGCCTCTGAAGACAA
Organism: Ailurus styani; assembly: GCA_002007465.1. Classification (NCBI taxonomy): domain Eukaryota; kingdom Metazoa; phylum Chordata; class Mammalia; order Carnivora; family Ailuridae; genus Ailurus; species Ailurus styani. The sequence goes on from LNAC01000060.1 coordinate 1,355,503, forward strand.
CCAATTTTGGGGTTTGTGGATCGATTGGATAGATTGCGTGCCATGCTCCCATTTGGTACTCTCCCATGCTATGACTTGTGACTTAGAAGAAAGAAATATTGTAATCTTTATCCAGAGAGATTTAGCCCTTTTCTTTTTTATTTAAAAAAAGAAAAAGGAATGAAGAGGAGAGGACAAGGAGAAATACAAGGAGGTAAGAGTAGGAGATAGAACAATAAGATAGTTCTAAAGAATTTGAAAGAACTCTGGCCTCTCCAGGCAATTTATTTCCAGTTCAGTAAACTCAGGAGCCAAACTTTTGCATTTTTAATACTCTTACTAATAATAAAAATGATCTTGTTAGTTTAACGCAGAGCCAAAATTAGGAGGTCAAGCAGCAACTTGTTTATGTTAGCATTTCTGTGGAGCCAAGTCCGTCTAGTTGCCTTGCCCTGAATAACAATTGGCTCAGACCCAGCAGCAATAGATCAGGCCCGGGGAGAGCCTTCCCTCACAGGATCCCAAGCAGACCGTGGCTGACAGCCTGCCCGGCAAGGACCAGCCTCCCCGGGCTGTACTCCCCACCACTGCACTCCCACCACTGCAAGGTGTGGCCCACAGCCCGCTGAGACCCTCACAGCTGCTGAGAGATGAGTCCTCATTGGCGAGCCATCCTCTCCCTTCCACCCCAGGACACCTGGCAGATTGGTCGTTGCCCAAAGTTGTACTCTTCAATTCACATCTCGAATGAGAATCCATAGTTATAAAAGCCAATTTTATCAACCCATAATATTTGGATTTAAAAACTCCGCTATGGCAGCATTATATTTAATTGTGATTCATTATTAACTGGCATTTTGCATTACTTAGTCCCCAGTGAGTCTTTCGATTACTATGGTACAGAGGACCTCCAAACTGCATGACCTGGTCTTCTGTTGGGAACAGAATGGGCTTATTTATTTGTTCTCAGTCTAGAAATCACAGTTAGATGTGCCAGTTGATTTACCTTTATGTATGCACTTTATGTCACAGAGGATGGAATTATAGGGGAAAGAACACTATTTTACACCGTAGGTCATTCAGGATAGTCTTCACAAACTTAATTAAAAGTCTGATTTTTCCCAGGCATAATTTGCTGCTGAAATTGCCAGACCAATCTCCCTGCATGGAAATTCTTCCCAACACCTTTTGAACCTCACATTTACCAGCCTGTGCCATCTGACCTTGGGAATGACCAGTCACTGCCCTTTATTGTTCTACTTACGCATGGTTGCATTGACCTTTGAATCTCTAAGTTTGCAATCTCTAAGTTTGCAAATTCCCAGCCTCTACCCTCCTAGGTATTTTCTGCTAAAGAGTTAAAAATGTGGAAAGATTTAATTACATCTGTGTCTGTTTCAAAGAATAAACAAATAAGAACAAGAAAGGAAATCATTATTGTAGCCACATATCTTTTGTTTTCCTTTGTGTATGTGAAAAGCCACGTGTAAGAACACTTAGAAATGTCCTTGAATTTCAGTGCAGTGCAGAAACCACGTTCAACGATTACCATTGTCAAGTTTCCAAATGGAATGCCTCTTGCAGCAGAAGCCTTGCATCCAATAGAGCCCCTTTGCTGAGGCAAGACCTGTCTTTTTACATTTTAGCAATAATGCCTTCAAGATAAGGCATGGTCCGAGATACTGCTATTTCCTTCCTCCACACTTTACAGATGGCCTTGGGAACACGTGACGGTTTGAAAAATGTTGTTTTTTGCTCACCCACCACACATGAGAAGGCTTTAGGGATAGTGTGTTCTCCCCCACTCAGCTTCTCTCAAGTTCAGAGAGCAGGTCCTATCAGGTCAGCAGTTGTGGCTCACAGGTGGGCGTGTGTGTGTGTGTGTGTGTACACAAAAAGTAAGAGATGGAGACAGAAAGAATACATGCTGGGTGGTTAATTTAGGGAATTATTCCTTTTCTGGGTATCTAGTTACACAGTCCCCTTTCTTCCTGGCTATCGAGGAACTCTCTTCACCTGTATCTCTTTTCTTCCTAATTTGACCTTATTTTCTCCCCCCTTCCAATCGCATTTTCTCTGAGGTTCCTTGACTCTCCAAGTTAGATCAAAATTGGATCTAAATTTAAATCTCTTCTTTTTTATCAGATCACTCCAGGAGCTCTACCCTCATTCCCCTGTACCCCAGTTTCCTAGGAAACCTCACCAGCTACTCTTTTCCAGATCTTTCTTCTACATATCACAAGCAACATAGTTTCTTTTTTCCATTGACTGTTTCTTTTCTGGAGATAGAACTAACTTGTATCTCCCTTTAAGAGCTAAAAGAATCTTTTAACTTTGTATTATCTACTAAATAAAAATTCGTTCTGGTCATTAATAGGGCCCCAGTGCAGTCTCTGAGCAAAAATGACCAGAACCCAACATCAGGAGTCTTAGAAAAGCCATGTTATGCAGAAGCATGCACCTAGAGTGCACTCCCCAGGGAAGAAGGAAGAAGCAAGCCCATCATATAGAAGCAGTTGGGACATAAATTCAGTAAAACCGGCGCTTTAACCCAAAGTCACTTCATCCTTGAACCTGTCTGCCTTTCTGAGGTTTGCCCACATTCTTCTCTGTTCACCCCTATCCTCTTTTTGGGTAAGCTAGCAAAGGAAAGATGCCCTTGAAAATTGCCCTCTTCCTCACCTAGTCTACATATTTATAAGTAAAATGTACTTTGAAATGGCTTTCAAACCATATGGTTTCCTACTGGTATAGGCTTAAGACTCACTGAAGTCATTAGGTCATTAAAACTCTGCTTTAGTGTTCAATACCAAAGCCAAAATGAAAATTTGTTCTGTCCTTAACTGATGTGCTGAATGTCCCATTAGCTAAATAGTAATCATATTGAGATGCCAGCTGGCTAGAGCTAGGTGGGGTTTGTTGTTGTTGCTGTTTTAAGATTTTATTTGTTTAACAGAGAGAGACACAGCGAGAGAGGAAACGCAAGCAGGGGGAGTGGGAGAGAGAGAAGCAGGCTTCCTGCTCAGCAGGGAGCCCAGTGTGGGGCTCCATCCCAGGACCCTGCGATCATGACCTGAGCCAAGGGCAGATGCTTAACTGAGCCACCCAGGCGCCCCTAGAGCTAGATTTAATCCCTCGATGGAGGCTGAGGAACTTTGTACAGTCTTATCATCAGTCTTCCAAACCACCCCCTTCTGGACGATGGCTTGTGTCCCGGTCAAATTGCTTTAAGCAACATACAGGCATTCTCATTATGTGCCAGGAGTGCTTTCTGACTCTTGTTAGCAAAGAGACCCATCAGGATGGAAAAGGACAACAGCAAAGTGAACGTTTGTTCACTCAAAGCGAACGTGCGGCACGTTGGTGTTCATGCCGGCGCACCCTTCTCAGCTTCTCAAAGTTCTAGGTGGGGTAAACGCAGGTGCAAGTGTGTCCACAGCACGGACCATAAAGCATCTTCTGGTGGGCTACCACTGACTGGGACCACCGCATATGCTTCCGCGAGCAGCCTGTGCTCGTCGGTGGGGACAGCAAGCCTCCACCTGAGCCTTGCCTTGTGTGTAACTCGGACATGGCTTTCAGGCCTCCTCTAGTGCCCAGGGCAGTCCCTGTTCTTTGCGTAGGCAACTAGGCATGAGTATTTCTTTGCACTAAATGAGTTAAGCAGCCTAGACTATACAAAATTATTTTTTAAAAGAATGCTCTATCAGGCTAAGTGCAGCATCCAAAACTGGGAATCATCCTATCAGGGATCCTGATTCAATTTTCTTTTTTCTGTCAATCCAAAAAGAGAAAAGAAAATCAAAACTTTCCATCATTATTTCTTTTTTTTTTAAAGATTTTATTTATTTATTTGACAGAGAAAGAACACAAGTAGGCAGAGAGGCAGGCAGAGGGAGAGGGGGAAGCAGGCTCCCTGCTGAGCAGAGAGCCCGATGCGAGCCTCGATCCCAGGACCCTGAGATCATGACCTGAGCCAAAGGCAGAGGCTTAACCCACTGAGCCACCAGGCGCCCCACCGTCATTATTTCTAATATTCAGTATTTATCCAGATTAATCATAATGCGTGTCTTTCTGTTCCCCTTTGGGCATGCGTGCTAAATAACATTTTGTCTAGCATCTCTGAATAAAAAGTCCTGGATGACTTCCAGGGTGCCTCTGTCATGCTATCTGTATTTTGAACAATGGTAGAATGAATTCTCCATGAATCAAATGGAAATGCATGGGAAGTAAAATTTGTGCTGTCATTCTAAAACTATGTCCCAGGAGAACCCTGGGTAGCAGATGTATCTTTCAACTTGATGGTTCCAGGTCCAAAAAAGGGGTGATTCAGGTATCTGTTCATACAATAGCAGAGGTATTCACTTTACAAAGATGAATTTTAGAATATTTGTCATCGTGATCAAGGCAGACTATGGGAACTGAAACCAGGAATGGAGAGGAATTCACGTCCTTGTTGCAGGATACCCTGCATGAGATCCTTTCCTGTCCCTCCCCCCACATAGCCAAGTCCTGTCCATCCCGAGTTTATGAAACGTCCTACGCCAACCCACTGATCAGCATTCCCGGTCTTCCACCCCGACTCTTGCATCGTCCCTCCCCATTTGCTGTCTTGTCATTCTCCTCTGACTGACCCCAGGTTTGAAGATGATTTTTGAAGTTAATGATTAAGGGTCAATACTCTGACTTCCCTTTCAAGGAGTTTTTGTTTGCCACTGTATGTATAAGAAATGACACTGGATTATCAAGTTTAAAGCTAAAAAATTGAAGTACACCACTGGTACAGGCTGACTTTTTACTGTTTGTTTCTTTATTTTTTTTTAAAGATTTTATTTATTCATTTGACACAGAGAGAGAGATTACAAGTAGGCAGAGAGGCAGGCAGAGAGAGAGGAGAGAGGAGGAAGCAGGCTCCCCGCTGAGCAGAGAGCCCCATGTGGGCCTCGATCCCAGGACCCTGGGATCATGACCTGAGCCGAAGGCAGCGGCTTTAACCCACTGAGCCACCCAGGCGCCCTACTGTTTGTTTCTTTAATCTGAAACTTGTATATAATTAAATTCATTCATTTATTCAAAATACAAAGAACAAAGGACACTTAGTAGATGTCAACACTATGCCAGGCTCTGCACTTGACACTGGTCAGAAAGACACAGTCCCATAGTTATGGAAGAAAGGCAATTTAATCAACGATTACACAAGAGTGTTTCATATATGACCACTCATTATAAGATGAGGCTATAGACATTAAAAACAAAACAGTAGAATCATGACAATAAAGGTGATATGAATTGAATGCTTGTTGCAAGGTAGGCATCGGTCAAGGGCTTTACCTGCTTTATCGAGTTTAATCTTTACAGCCACTCTCTATATAACTACCTATATATAGGTAACAATTATTAGCCTCACTTCACTGATAAGGCAATTTGGACCTGAGGAGGTTTGGACTTGTCCAAAATGACAGAAAGTAGGGGAGCTGGGATTTGAATCCAGTGTGTGGATAGAAGGAAATTTGGAATCTCCCCACCTCCAGCTGCTGCCATAGAGGCTAGCTCACACCTGCGAAAGTGCGGTTCTTCACTTGGACTAGGGGCATGTCCATGGAGTTTGGAAATGAAAGTCATTAACAAAATATTTAAAATGATTATAGTGTTGGGAACAAACCCATTTCGTTCACCACAGTTTCAGGTAAAGACTGCAGCTCCTAAATGTAGAATTTCAGGAGGCACGTGTAGGGGTAAATCGGTTTTCCTTTTCCTTTTTTTTTTTTTTTAAGATTTTATTTATTTATTTGACAGAGAGAGAGACAGAGATCACAAGTAAGCAGAGAGGCAGGCAGAGAGGCAGGAGGAAGCATGCTCCCTGCTGAGCAGAGAGCCTGATGCGATGCGGGGCTCATCCCAGGACCCTGAGATCATGACCTGAGCCGAAGGCAGACGCTTACCCCACTGAGCCACCCAGGAACCCTCAGTTTTCTGAGATCACCTACAATACTTCTAAGTGGTCCTCTTTTCCCCCCATTTCACTTTACCAACAAATTCATGGATCAAAGAATAAAGCACGCTTCTTTTCACTGGGAAAACTGAATTGGTTTTCTCAGGTTATTCAAGTGAAGTTATTCACAAGCTGAATCTAGTCTACAAATCCACCTGAGGAAGGATTATCACATCGTTTGAATATGAGGAGTAAAGGAATTGAAAGATGGGGTGAGGAATGATCTAGAAAGAAAATCAGCAAATGGTCTTTAGGCTTAACTACCTTGCTGCTGCTAAAGAGAGAGAGATGGAGATGGGTGGAAAGGAGGAGGGAGAAAGGAGGAGGCGAAGGTGGAGAAGGGGAAGAAGGGGAGGAGGAGCAGGGAAGAGGAAAAGAAGGAAGAAAAAGAAAAAGAAAAAAACACTGTAACAGGGGCTCTTCACCTCAGGGATGTCTCTTCTGCTGTAGCTGTCTTTGAACTATTACAGCCTTGCAACTTACTTTATAGACTCTCTGGATCCTCTTCCTGTTGTTCTTCCATCTTCCAATTAATTTTTGTCTTTTCAGCAGTTTTTAGTTCTGTTAGAGTATGAGCGTGAAAAATGAAATAGGAAAATCCAGTCAAACTTGTCTTCTGTTTGCTCATGGATGCAGCACGTAGTCAAGACTGGGACAACAGCTTTTGACTAAAATGAGATTTGGCATTCACAAGTGCATTGTGTTTTGTCTACCTGTACCTCTGTCTCTCCATGGAGATGTTTAAGCCCTTGACCATAGGTTCTTATTTCTCTTTCCCCAGTATTTAGTTCCATGTTTGCTATAGAAGGGCATAAAAGAAACTATTCGTTGAATGAGTGAACAAGTGAATGAATGAACGAATGAATGAAATAGAAATGACAACACTCGTGTTGTTACCTTACTCCATCCCCACCCACCCCCAGTAATTACTCAAGGAACAACTTCCAGTGTAACTACTCAAGAAGATCCAGAAGTGGGGGCACCTGGGTGGCTCATTTGGTTGAGCAACTGCCTTCAGCTCAGGTCATGTTCCCAGAGTCCTGGGATCGGGGCCCACATCTGGCTCCTTGCTCAGCGGGGAGGCTGCTTCTCCCTCTCCCTTTACCTGCTTCTCCACTTTCTTGTGCTCTCTCTCTCTCTCTCTCTCTCTCTCTCTGTCAAATAAATAAATAAAAATTCTTAAAAAATAAGTAAAAGGTCCAGAAGTTGTAGTTTTTCAAAACCATACATAAATTCACAAGCCCTTGTATAAACCAATATTTTCTTTTATTTTTTCCCCACAAATCTCTATAAATTGTCAAGCACATACTTTAAGAAGCAGGATACTACCTATAGAGCTCTGTTTGGTTGTTTCCAGATTAGTGGAGCAAGAATGGAATGTTATACTATTTTTTCTCGCTCCAAGGATAATCTATCTGCGAAGATAGTCACAAAAGTCGGTAACAGTTCCTACGGGGAACACAAATAGCGTCTGAACCGGATGAAGGCACGACAAGAGGGCCCAGTGCAGCTATGTCGGGGAGGGGTTTGGTGTTTATGGCTTCGTTACAACTTTAAATGGAACATCTATATTTCTTCGGGGTTCAATGAAGCCACAAAAAACCAAGTCTTTGTTGAGTGATACTGGAGATTTTTTGGGTTTTGTTTTTGTCTCGTTTTGTTTTGTTTGACTTTCGACTTGATGTATTTTAATTTGTGCTTACCTAGCTCTCCCACATCAGGTACTCAGACTGGCACTTTAGGGACCATTCGCTAAGTGGTCTTCTGTGTTCACCACAGAGCCGAGGAAAAAGATGAGGAGAATCAATAGGAGCGAGGCAGTTTAGGAAGAGAACATTCACTTCCTGTCAGGAGCCTTGGCCAGCTCATCAAGCCACCTGCTTGACTGGGGAAGTGCCCTGCTTGGGTCCCTCGGGGCCTCGTTCTTGCGGGGGCCACTCTGCTCTGACTTTGCTGTCGTGTTGTTCAGTTTTCAGGGCTTCATCTCCTGTCTTTCTTCACCATCCTCATCGGGCTGGTGCTCTACTCCTCCACCTCCACATACACAGCCCAGGACCCCCGCGTGTACAAGCAGTTCCGCAACCCTTCGGGCCCCGTCGTGGACTTACCGGCCACAGCTCAGGTGGAGCCCTCGGTCACCTACACCAGCCTGGGCCAGGAGACCGAAGAGGAGCCCCACGTGCGCGTGGCCTAGGAAGAGGCCCTCCCTGCCCACTGAAGTCACCTCCGTGGCCACGTTGTTCGCCCTTCATCTCTGTATTGTACATAGAGAAAGGTATTTATGAGGTGCGGTGTACGCAGGTGGACTGCAAGGTAGCAAATCTGAAAGCCTGTAGGAGGCGCAAGCTGAACACCCCTGGAGACACGCGCTCCGATTCACCTGACCTAGAGAGACACCGAGCTAGTGCGCATCCTGGTCGCCACCCTCCTGCATTAATTGCTGTGAAAGCTTGTGAATTAAAAGCAAGTATTATTATTATTTGTATTATTATTGTTACTGTTATGACACTAACTTTCAGGAGGCTGTTTTGTACTCCTGACAAGAACTATCGCCAGGCCCGCGTGTAGTTAACACAAGTCCCCCTTTTCTATGGCAAGTCACTTTTTAAGACTCATCCTGTATTTTTTGCACAGTCTACACGAGCGCTGCGTACCACAGGAGCTCCACCCCTGAGAAGTTTCCTTAGCCTAGGGGCCTGATGGCTGATGGTTTCCTCGGTTACCTGTTGGATTGCCTGCTCGATAAGAATTTTGTGCTGGGACCCTTGTGGGGAGGGGCAACTGACCATATAATTCTCTATTCTAGGAATAGATATAAAACAAACACTTGAGCCTTTTTATATTCCCATCTCTGATTACTCTGGGCCATTGCCTTTCTGTTGTATCACGTGATTCTGCTAATGAAGTCCCTGTAATGACAGGATAAGGAATGTTCCATTTCTGTGGCTCATAGGAAACCCCAGAAATAATAATATCATGTGCGTTTAGGGTTATATATATATATTAAATCTTTCTGCCCCTCCCTATATCCTCTCTTCCAAAAATGTATTTGATTTTACCTTTCATTCCTAGATTTCTTTAGTGATACTATGGAAATTAGTCAAGTCATTGGAAGAAGCCATGGCCCCTGCCCTCTTAAATTGTGTGACACCCTTTTTAAGCTCCACCAGCATGGAAATCACCCTCATTGTGGAGTTTCATTGGTTGTGCGGCCTCCCGACAAAGTCAAGGTGCTGATGTGGAGCAGTCTCTGACAATGGTTGGATTGATCTGACCACTTGGTAGTGATAAAGATGGCGTGGATGCAAAAGCATGGCCTCTTGGTTGTATTTGGCATCCCTTCAGTCAATCGCGGAATATATCAACACCGTATTCTTAGGGATACAGAGAACATTGCATGGTCCTGATAAGGCTTTGAGGGATATGTCACTAGTCTAATTGTGTTGCCCTTAAAGCAACTCTTTTTTTTCAAACACACACACACACACACACGCACACACACACACACAATCAAGAAGCACCTCAGACCTCTACAATTTGGAATAGATTTTATGTGTCAATATGTGAAAATAGTCTTTAAGTTTGGCTGGCTTCAATACCATGCAAAAAGATCCGTGGTGGAGTACAAGATTTGTAAAGAAGAAATAAATGTTTACGAAACTCTGGGCAGTTCAGGTCAATACATCCTAAGTAAACAAAGCAAAACCCCAGAGGGTCCGAGTAAAGTAGGACAGATTGCAGCCCGACAGGATTCCCATAGCGCCTGCACGAGGCCTAAATCCTGGGCTGGCAAATGTGTCCCAAGTGGCTGGTCAGCAGCAGCGGGCCCCTCTGCCTGCCTTCTACCCAGGGGGTGCAGTCCTGCCCCTGGAGATGGGGAAGAAAAATGATCTCCCCAGATATGCAGACTTTATGGTCATCTCTGTTCAACCCTCTTAGAAATATGTTTTAATTTTTGGAGGAAAAAGAAAATCAGTGTCAAAACAGCTTGCCAGTGTCTGCTCTCTGCTACCTTTTAAGCCAATTAAATACCTTTCTCTGAATATTTTGTCCATTCAGCTCTGAAGACCTTTAAAGACTGTGGTTTTTATTTTTGTGTTTACATTCCTTCGGTTGGCATAATTTGCTTGATTTATTGCATTTTTAGTATTTATTTTAAAGCCAAATGTTTTACTCTTTTTTATTCATTCTTATGACACTAATTTGTAGACACTTAGTAAAGTCTTATGAGAAATAAGTGGATGAAGCTATTCCAAGTCAACTCAGTGGACTGGGAAGTTTTTTAAAATTTAAATTTCAAAAAGGTTTGCAATCAATGGATGGCTGAAAGTAGCCATCTGGATTATTTTCTAGGATATTTTAATTGACTCCATTGTATGGAAACCAAGTGTGAATGTTAAGGTGAATTCACTGTATGCCCTTTACCATCTAGTGTCCTTGTGCACAAGACCTTCCTGTCTCTGGGGTCCTTCACTGTGTTGGTTCGTCTCCAGTTAGAAAAGCTGATAACATATTGCACCGTCTGAGATCAGGAGTCCCAGATTGACCCTTCGGACAAAAAAGAAAACAACAAAGAACAATCTCTTCTCTGTGCAAAACACTGGTCCTTTGGGAGCGGGGTGGGAAGCGGGAGTAGGAGAACATTAACTCCAGCCGTTTTCATTTCTGAAATCTCACAGCCTCAGTAGACACCAGTAGGAAGTTCAGCTTTTCGCACCTGCCCCCCCCCCATCCTCTCCTCCACAAGTGAGACTTTAACAACTTGTATAGAATTGGATTGGATAAGCAAACCACAGCGCCCCCTCACCCCGCTAGGGATCAGTGCTCGTCCTTATTCCTCCATGAAAACCTGCACCGGGGACAGCACTTGCCTTGGTCACACCTTCCCATGGCTCCAGACTCTGAAACACACAACCAGGTAGACCAAGCAATGGAAAAATTTGCACCACTGTGTCCCATGAAAATGTTTCAATGTTTAGTTTAGATATTGCTAACTTGTGCTATTAACCTTTTGACAAGCGTGTAGTATTGTTTGTTTTGGGTTTGTTTTTGAGTTATAACCACTTAGTAGTCCCCAGCTAGCTACCAGGACAGATTTTACCCCATGGGTAGGATTCTATTGTCAAGCCACATAACAAAGCACACTAATCCAGACACCGCAAGTGGAAAATATGAACCAAAAAGGAGATTTACACCGATAAGTTGAACAAACTTTCCATTTTTGATATTTGCATGCTCCCCTATGGACTGGCTATGCCAATGTAATGCCTGTATAATGTTTTCAAATAAAAATAAATGCTTTATGAAAGCACTGAGTTCTTGGTTTTCTTGAGTGTTTGCACTATGATGACCGTGGAAGGAGTTCCCAAGGGATGCTGGAAATAGCCATGGAAGTAGATAGCAGGGTCCACATCAAAATAAAAACCAGGAAGAAAATATTTCCAAATTAGGAAGGGCACAGTTGGTCTCAGACCTGTAGTTTTGGAAAAGCCAAATTGAGCACATGTGTAATTTGCAAAATTAATTCTTTAACTGAGCCCTTAAGAAGGCTCTGGGGCTACAGCCTCCACGGCCGTGTTTAAAACACATGTAGAATAATATGAATGTTCCCCCAAGAAACGGTGTCTTATAAAGGAGAAAGTTCTGTGTATGCTGCCCTTGGCACAATGCCAGACTTAAAAGATGAGCGCTCTTCCAGAACACAGTGTTTATTAAGCAAGACTGTTCTGTGTCTCTGCTCTGGACCCACACAGTATCTTGTCATTGTCCTTACCCTTCTGATCGCAGCCACCAGCAACCCCTTCGGTCCTTCGAGACGATGTATATAAATTCACATGTTCCTGTCATGTGCGTTCACAATCAGATCTCAAAAATTAAATGAGCTGCAAAGACCTGAGTTATATATTTAAAATATTTTTAAAAGAAAAACACCTTTTTTTTGAGATTTTATTTATTTATTTTGACAGAGAGACAGTGAAAGAGGGGATACAAGCAGGGGGAGTGGGAGCGGGAGAAGCAGGCTTCCCGCTGAGCAGGGAGCCCAATGTGGGGCTTGATCCCAGGACCCTGGGATCATGACCTGAGCTGAAGGCAGCCACTAACAACTGAGCCACCCAGGCATCCCAAAACACCTTTTTTTTTTTTTTTCAGGAGAATAGGAATAGCAGCACACTGATCCTTTAGAGAGTACTCGTAAATTGAGATCCAGTATAATCTACCTTTATAAATACAACCCTATGTATTGAACACTAAGAATTTGCTTAAAAATGTGACTCAGTTTAAAAAAAAGGTTTTTTCCTTGGAAAAAATATGAAGATTTATCTATTGTGCTGTTCACTTTATTGAGGAGGTTCTTTCATCAAAGATGAAATATATTTGACCTTCAACCCAAGCTATGTCCAAGTGTCCAGCAATTCTAAATACTTGGAGTCCAGAGAGTATATGCAATAAATGTGTACAACATGTTTACTCAGTCTCCCCAGTGAATTCTAATTTTCTTTTAGGGAAAGAACTCGGTTTCCTAAATGCTTGGAAGTTCTCGCAAAGGTAAGATAAGGCAGGACTTGAGTGATTTTTGTGACTATTAGCATGAAGAAAAAAAGAGAAACAAGTAAAATTCAGCTAGAGAGCTGTAATTTATTATGTTGTCTCGACGTTCCAAAGGAAAACAAACTGTAATGTTGAAATAACAGGATCTGAAGTCAGATTCATTTTCAGGCCTAGCAAAACATCTTGCACAGGGAATGCACTTGTATACCTTTTTTTTTTTTTAATGGACTCTAACTTCTAAACTCAAAATAGAAAATACAAGAGTAGGCTTTCTATTACAAAATGTTCCCTCTTTTCCTTCTACTACTTGAATACTTTTTTCTATAAAATTCCTGTTCTTGGAAAGGAATAAATCACTGGTCCACTTAAATGTACTCTTCTGGGGAGTTTTTTTTTATAAACCCTTAAAATGTTTACCCCTGGGCGCCTGGGTGGCTCAGTGGGTTAATGCCTCTGCTTTCGGCTCAGGTCATGATCTCAGGGTCCTGGGATCGAAGCCCGCATCGGGCTCCCTGCTCAGCGGGGAGCCTGCTTCCCCCTCTCTCTCTCTGCCTGCCTCTCTGCCTCCTTGTGATCTCTCTCCCTCTGTGAAATAAATAAATAAAATCTTTAAAAAAAAAAAAAAAAAATGTTTACCCCTTCAGATTGGCCCTGGGATAAAAAAGCAAAAAAACAAAGTTCTTTTTTTACTTGCAATTAAAGTTTTTGAATTTATAACACTGCTTCTTAATTATGTACACTGATCTTTCTTTTTTAATTCCTTTCTTCCTTTTTTTCCCCCTGTCTTTTATCTTTCTGCAAGCTTAAACAGAAGGATTGCTGTGGGCCGCCTAGGCAGTGTCTCTGCCCTTTATTCTCTATGTGGTAAAAAATGTTTAATTCAAAAAAATTATAATACAGCTGGGAAATCCCGCACCTACCAGATGGCCTTACATCAGTGCCTGAAAGGACTAGCCATTGTGTGTCACTTCTCAGACAGCCAGACAAATCGCGTCCAAACACTATACTGCAGGCAGATTAACAAGGAAAACTAATGATCAGAGGGAGCAGGTCTCTGGGAATAGACAGAAATTAGGGGCTTCCATCTGGATAGACAAAGGCCTGGTGTGGGTAAGACTAAAATCTGTCAGATGAGCTTGTTCACCCTGCTTAAGCGTTAGAGCTGGAAAAAATCCCATAACACTTGAAGGATAATTTCAATTTAGATGAAGATAAATATTACTTTACACAATAAGGAGTAATCTTCCTGAACTTATTACCTCAAAGTGATGTGTTAAGTCACCTGATAGATGGGAGAGCTACACTAAGGCATTAAATAGGCTGTGTAATTCATTATCCAATCTGTTAACGCTTCTAAGAGTGAAAGCAGACACTATTAACAATTATGCCTGGACAATAGGTGTGGACCCAGTCTGTGCCAGGCAGACCTGCGGGTGTGTTCACCCTGGCTTTAAGAGTTAATACCAGCCCGCCCCTCACGGTGGGAAGCAGCCAGCACAGCGGACAGCCATGTCTTCTCACTACTAGGTATCGCTGTCTGAGGTAGAACATCAGGGTGAAGCCGACCAGCTGTCCAAGATGGCGAGACTGTTCCCGGATTCTTAACTCCCGAAGGGCAGCACGCAAAGCTAAAGGAGGCCGTACTGCTAGAATTATTCAGGAGCAACTTACACTAGAAGCTGACATACCCACATGTCTCAAGAAGTGCTCAGTGACAAATGCACACCTGAATGGATGATACTTCTCCTGGGAGGAAGAGGTAGATTCCTGGGTGCTGAAGAATGGATGTCTGGCGGCAGTGGATCAGGACCCTTCCGTAATTCTTTTTTTTTTTTAAGATTTTTAAAATTTATTTATTTGAGAGAGAGAGAGAGAGAGATCACAAGTAGGCAGAGAGGCAGGCAGAGAGAGAGGAGGAAGCAGGCTCCCCACTGAGCAGGGAGCCCGATGTGGGCCTCGATCCCAGGACCCTGAGATCATGACCTGAGCCGAAGGCAGAGGCTTTAACCCACTGAGCCACCCAGGTGCCCAGGACCCTTCAGTAATTCTGCACCAACATGTTCTCCAACAGCATCCCCAGAAGTTATTTCTGTTGTGTTTTAGCAAGGTTGGGTCTTATTCATGCCTTTCTTGGCCTTGTCTTGGTAGGCAAGTAGAATTATTTCCATAGCACCTGAAGAGGTTTGATAAATTTTAAGTAATAGTAATAATTGCAGTTTCACAGATGGTTGGCCACTTGCCAATTTCACAGCAAACTAGAAAAGCAATAAAGAAAATCTACTTGTTCTTAAAATGACTACTTTTCTAAATGAAATTACCAGAGAGAAAGGAAATGGGCTAATCACTGGAATAATCAAAACAGTCTCATTATGGGACTCCCTGCGAGCTTTTGTTTGAATTCTTTAATGTAGTTTTTGGCATTAAATAGGATTTTAAAGGCTAAATAGGTCACACATGCATACAAATGGTTGAGTGAATCACATAACTGCTTTATGCCTCCCAAGATTCTGCCTATCAGGCTGTGTTTTAATTAAAAGGAAAATTGTCAGGGATGGAGGACAACTTAATGTGGGGGAGTTTGGTGTCACAGTTGAAGGCTGAGACTTGACTTAGCATTAGTTTTCAACCCATAATCATGACTTCCAAACAACAATGGAGTTCATTTTCATTTTAGTCAAAAGCTTAGATGCAGAATTGGAGACCTGGAAGGAATATTGGAAGTCATTTTGTTCAAAATCCCAAGTCATTTTCTGACATGTAAGTGTGGGGATGGTTTAGTCGAAGGAAACGTGTTTTAACCTGGAGAAGCTATATAGCCTTACTCACCACTGGCAGAATTTTGAGGATTGCACCATGGAGTACAAGTCCCCAGTTAAAGAGGTTGCTCTGGGATCACTGGAAACCACAGTCACAGAGCTAATGCAGACCCTTCCCATTCAGGGCTCAGGCATTCTGGTCCTTAAGAGGATCTCTATTTCCACCCAACTCTGTAAGTGTAATCCCAAAGAGAATGGAAAGGAAAAAGGGAACATGCCCAAGGTAAATTGCCTTTGCCCTTCTGTAGTGAATCCATTAAGGCAAATGTGTGGATGGGGAATTGTTCCTTTGTTACTCCCACTCAAAACTCAAGTGTAAGAGGGGTCTTTGGGATGGTCATTGCCCATGAGACTCCCAGAACCAGACAAGTTCCTAGAAGCTGCAATGATTCATCTGTAAGTGCTGTCCTGGGGATGAGAGCTCAAAGCTGCTATGGGGAGACATCTTACCTTCAGACACTCACTAGCTATCACTCCTATATCCTCCAATGACCTTATGGCAGGTTAGTGTCACTAAGAAGGCTACTGCCTTTGAGAAATAAGTCACCTGCTCTTGAATGAAGACCAGACTTGACCCTAAAGTGAAGGAGCTCCTACATTCCTCCTGACTACTGGAGCAACATAAACCACTCAGGTGAGTGGCACTTGTGAGGCAAGGATGTGGGGAAATAAAAGTCATCAAACAAGATCATTATAATAGAACTTTGAAACTTTAAAAGTAAAAGTTGCCCCCACCTTCCCTGAGGAGTGCATGTTGCTTTCATGCTGGGACCATGGTCTCTTCGATCCCTTGGGGTTCTATAGGGCCACCAGCTCCTACTCCTAGGTTACTAGGGGTTTTGATGAAAGTGCCCTTCTGCTATTTCTCTTGTGATTGGTTGAATGTATTGCTTCTGTTTGTAATGCAGTCCTCTTTTCTTGATTCTCTCTTTTTTTTAAAGTAATCTCTATGCCTAATGTGGTGCTCAAACTGACAACCCTGAGATCAAGAGTCACATGCTCTACTGACTGAGCCAGCCAGGTGCTCCTTGACATTGTAAAGAAACAGACATTGATGTACTAATGCAATGCATTAATGACATTATCATGATAAAGTAGAATATCTTCTACAGGGTACGACATAAGTCTCATCTGTTTCTACTGAGAAGGTACTAGCATCTGCTTTTTGGAAGCATATTATTTCTGTCTGCTCCTCCTGAAATGATTGACCCAGCTTCCCAGCAGCATTCCACATTTGCTGCCATCTTCTCGGCTTGACTGTTCTACTTCACTAGTTCATTCTTGATGACTGCTTCTTAGAGCATTTCAGGAAAAAGACATTTTTTTCTTCATAACTTAACTATATTTGATCTTTTGTTTTTAAAACCATTTAAGAAAAGAAGCATGAATGATCATATCTCAGCTGCTGTCTCTAGGCTGTAGGCACATTTGTTTTAAAAAAAGAACAGAATAGATTTTTTAATATTATACTGCATATTTATTAAAACACTCTAGGTCCCAAATAGCAGTTACTTTAAAATCAAATCATAGTTTTAAAAAAATTAAAAATCATTTTATTTCCCAACATCTTTACCTGTCAACACTATACTTCAAGATTCCCACATTAGCAAAACACTGTGAAATGTCTTACTGCTGGTGAAGCTGGTTCATACCATCCATCCTGAGGAATAAGCTGATTTTCTTCAATAGGGTTATTATCTAATTTAATTTTTCTTTCTCTTGCATTTTTTATTTCCAAAGTTGCAAAAACAATTTTTTTACATCGTTCTTCCATTTATCCGAAGAAGAAGATATAACCCGGTAGAATAATGTGGAGATAATAATATATAGCAAATCACTCACTGCTACCATGATTATAATGAACCAAAAGCTTTTCTTTTTTCTTATATGCTTTATTCTTAGACTAATAAGTTAAAGTATTAATTTTAAAGATGACGATATAAAAAAATAAGGCATTAAAGTAAAGCCCCCAAGTTAAACTAAAGAGAAGTTTTGGCTACAGTCAGATGTTTTAACCAATCAGGTTCTGCCCTTGACTGGCTGACTTACAGCAAATGGACAGGTGTAGACACGAGTCCTGACTCAGTTCAGCTTACATGTTCAGCCAATGTGGTAAAACAGGTGCTGGAAAGCTATGTGCCCACACAGAGGCAAAGTTAAGATGTGAGAAGGGAATCCAAGTCAAGTGAAATTATCCAGGGCATCTTATATTAGTCTTGGATATTCCTGATAATGTTCCTATTTGGACTTACTGTAGGAGATTCTAAAACCTATCTTCATGTGAGAATTTGAGATTCAACCATTTACATGCTTCCAGATTAAATTCTATCTGGGTTATGTACACTAGATGACACTTTTCTCCAGGGAAGGAAACTAAAAAATTCTTCAAACTCTACTCCTTTGCAACTTGATCTACTAGCTATGTCTATTTTTACCTTAAAGGGATTTGTTTCTCTTCATGTTCATCACTTGAATATCTTAGTCCACCTGTCAGTCTCCTTTAGCAAAGTTATGAACTCGTATCTTCAAGGTTTTTCTGGGAAACCGAAGGTCAACTATTAACAAGACCAAAGACATTGATTTTGCCTAGCATCACATGACACATGAAGTTTGGAATGAGATGAGTGCCTGAGAACAGAACAGTCAGGTTGCATTTCTTCTTCCTGAACAGAGTTAGGACTGTGCTTAGGATTTGATTCCACTGAATGACCTTTTCAGTTGGACAAATGAAGCCTTGGAACATGCCAAACCTAACTTTTCCATTTGCATCTCCAAGTTGCTGCCTTTATAAACTCAAGCTCTGGTCCTCTGATAGTGACAACTGAGAATGGATGTAGACTCTCCCCTCACTCAGGGAATGATGTGGAGCTACAGTAATTAGTGTAAAATCTCAAGGGGAGGATGAAGCTCAGCGATGAGCATCAGACCCCAGAGTCTCTTCCTTTAGATAGTTTGCTCTTTGCTCTTTGCCAATCTTGAAGCATATTCATTCAAATTTTTATGGGAGTCAAAGCATTTGCTTTGAGTTTATTACAGATTTCTATGTAGCTACAGTTAAACCACTATCATTTATTGTACTGTGTGCTGGGCACTGAACATTGTAGCAATGGTCTCATTTGATCCTCAAAACAATCCTATGGGGTGGAGTGTAAAGTGTACCTTAGTTAATTGATGAGTGAATGGAGGCATAGATGGGTTATATAAAATGGCCAAGTTTGTACAATGAGCAAGTGAGTATGAGGTCAAGATTCAAACCCAGGTGTATTGGACTCCAAAGACATCAGAATACACTATTTTACAAGATGTCTCATGATACCTCAGAAAAGGATCTATTTAGTCGATGAAAACTTCAAGGACCCATCCACAAAATGGAGTGATAAGAAACATGTGGGAAAGAGATGAAGTGACTCTGTATCCAAAGAAAGAAACAGTTATATTGTAATGCTTAAATTAGTTAACATAAGAAGCCAATGCCAACCACACTCATAGCTCATCTTTTTTAGGGGAAATGACAAGCAGATTCTCCTTTGTGTAGTACCCACATCAACAGATGGTCTGAAGGAAAGAAAGAATTCCATCCGCCAACAGAAGAGATACTGACTTGCTCTGGAAGTGGAAAGACTTCTGCAGCAGGCTCCAATTCCACCTGCCCAAGGAGCAAGTCTCCGCCCATGCACCCTCCCCCACACAGGTATCTTCCCCAGGCCACATCCTACAATTATTCCTTTATCTGCATGCAGCTGAACTTCACAGCAGCATGTGGCACAGTCTGCCACATCCTCCCTCTTGAAACACTTTTTCCGCTCAAGTTCATGGAACCACATTCACCTGGCACTCCTGAACCTCGCAGGCCACTCCTTCCTGGTATCATTTATTGGATCCTCCTTCTCTTCCACAACTGTAAACCTTGGGGTTCCCCATGGCACTGCTCTCCCTTTGCGTGTCCTTTAAACTACACTCAATATCACTGCTTTAGACCCTGCTTCGAGCCAATGGCGCACTTGTGTCTCCAGCCCAGACCTCTCCCTGCCTGCTCCACATCGGCACTTGGAAGTCCAATGGGCTTCCCAAACCTTAACACATGCAGGGCAGAGCTCATGATTCCCCCCAAATCTGCTTCTCTTCCAGGCTTCCCCACCTCACTTAGGAGCAGCAACGTTTACCCGATGACTGGTGCCAGACATCCCAGATTCATGCTTCATTTTGTTCTTCTGTCAGCATGCACATCCAACCCCCCAGCCAGGCTTGTCATCCTTGTGTCCTGACTCTGACTACCTGCCCAGTGCTTTGGCCACCCGAGTCCCACCCGCCTTCCTCTGTATCCTGAGCAATGGAAACTGCCCCCTGATGTTCTCCCATTTTTACCATCCTACAACCCATTCTCTGCACAGCAAGGTCTATGCAAAAATGTACATCAGATCCTGTCATTTACCTACACTAACCTCTCCAGTCTCTTCCCATGGCTGCTAGAATAAAGTTCAAATGCCTTGCCATAGTTCTCAGGTCCGACGTAAAGCTGCACCTGGATCCCACCGGTGCAGCTTTACAACTGCATTTGTTGGTATCCTCCTCTCCCTCACTGACCACACAGGTGCCATGTCCCCCTCCCACAGAGGCCATCAGCTTGGGATGTGCACCCCCTCAGTCAGCACAGCTCTAGGGCATCTCTTTTGGTTTCAGCTCAGAGGCTACCTCCCCAAAGGGCCTGCTTTGGTTAGCCTCACCCCCGGCTCACCCTGCTTTAGTTTCTTCATGCCACTTCCTGCTATTTAAAATAACCCCTTAATGTATTTATTTCATTACCATATTCTCCACTAGAGTAGATACTTTGTAAGACTGGAAAAAATATTTGGTGGTTATTTTTGTCTGAAGCAACAGAAACTGGCTCAGACAGATTAAAGAGAAAGAGAAATTCACTGAGAAGGCTCTGTTTCTTTGAGGTGAAATTTAAATTGCATTTACGCTCCTGGTACTACCTGACATATCTTTGAAAAACAAAACATGGCATATAATCACCAAGAAGCATTTTTTTAAAAACCAGAAATAGCATTTTAAAAAATATTCAGTCCCTTCACAAATATATAGCGGGAGTAGGGGGAGGGGAATGAGTAACCTTGGACCTGAAGACTCATGGCCATTTATCCAAATCTGGACAAAAAAAGAATAATCTTTAGAGACGGGATAAAAATTCCTGTATAAAAAATATGAAGAGTAAGACAACAATGATGATGAACACTATCTCTTAAATAAATTATTCAGCTAGAAAATTAAGCACCAAAATAAAAGAAAATCAGAAAATTATTTGGGGCCTTGTGGCAATGGACTCTAAACTTTGGTTTAATCAAACATGAACTAACCCTTGATAGTGCAGAGGAAGAAAAAGTTTTTCTTGATGTCTCAAGGACCCTGGCTGGGTCTGAAAATTAAACTGGCAAAGACAGGTTAACAGGAGAAAAGTATGCAAATTTATTTAATATAAGTTTTATGTGACACAGCAACCTTTATAACGAAATGAAGAATCAGAAAAAATGGTTAAACCTGAGTGTTTTTATGCCAGGTTGGATGAAGAGTGGACATTCATGAAGAAATATGATAGGACAAAGCTAAATGCAATAAACGAGAAATTCAGTAAGGCCTGTCGATTTGGATTCTTCTCCCTCCATCTGAGAGAAAAGGCTGTTCCCTTCCTCCCTGTATAGGGAGGGCACTTCTCATGGGAAGGTCTTGCAAACTGCTTCAGGGGAGAAGGGCAGGTGAAGGTCAGAGAGACCTTACTGCTTCTGGCATTTTCTCAAACTTCTTCAGCTTAAAATATTCAAAATATCAAGGTGCCATATTTTGAGGTAACATGTTCTGAACCCTGTCAGTGTCAAACTTGCAAACTATTTTCAAATTAAAAATGCAAAATTTAATTGAAATAATAAGGGTTTTTCCTGAACATCATACAAAACTTCCTTATTTAGCAGCTCTTTCCAGATGCTCTTGATTTTCAGCACAGCATATTTTCTAGAAAAAATAATGACTGAAACACAAATAGTATTTCATGCTAAAGACTAATTATTATGGTCCTGTCATAGAGGGTTTGAGATCTGGTAGGCTGGAATTGAATCTTTTCCCTAAGTGACAAAGTTTGGGAAAAAAGCTCAAAGAAACAAGATTTCCCAGTTTTATGAACCTTTTAGCAGCACTGATGAAAAGCACTGGAGAGGTTGTCAGTTTGACTTTCATTATGAAATAAAATACCCTTACATGGAAAATAAGATTCTATAAAATATTTAATAAAAACTCAAAAATACAAAAATACAAATTTTGAAGAGAATTTTCATTATAGTGCGATTCATCAGTTTTTACCCCCCAGAGACTCTGGCATCATGTCAGGAGGTAATCATCTCCCAGAATAAAAAGAAAAGTAACGAATGTCACAAAAACCAGGAATGCATGGAGATAATAATGGGCAAACCGTTCATAATTTCAAAAATGTCCTTCATAATATCCTCGTTTTCTGACTTTGGACCCTTCAGGAATTTTCGAAATTAGACTATCAAAGTGATGCTTCACTTCCTGTCATCTGAGATACAGGATATGAATCATTCCGAAAGAGTGAAAATTCACAGACCACATTAAACATTTCATGTTAGTCAATAACTCCGGGCTTTCCCTCAGAAGATATTTTTCCAGAGAGCCTAGCAAATAGCAAAGTTGGCTGATACGGGTTTTGATTCCTTTCCCTTTTTCAACCCACCCCAGCAGCTTCTAGAGACCAGGAAACGCAGGTGGGTGGTCTGCAGTCAAGAGCTGTCTGTAATTTCCTCATCCTCTTCTGCTTCTTGAGAGAACACTTGAAGGAACACTTCATATTGCATATTAAGACATCGGATATTGCAATTTCCTCTGGGGGAAAAAAGTGAATGTCAGTGCACATTACAGTCAATCTACTCTTTAAGAGCTACTTTCAAGATAAAGAAAAAATATGACCTGGGGATGAAGAAGAAACAGAGCCAGGTAAGACCATGCTTAAAAGTCAAAAAGGGATGGGGCTCATAAATAATAGAAAACAACATAATAGTGGCAGGTTAACATTAAATTCTAAAATGCTTGAGATACAGAACGAATTTCTTCCTGTGCATAAATATGGAGAACTTCTAAAATAAGCAACCATAGACATAAAAAGCTAATAGAAGTTTATTTTTAGGGCTGTAAATAAAACAGGAATGAGAGCCTTCAGGCTCCCAAAATAAGGACATGGGAGCTTTCCGTTCTATTTTGCCATGTAGGGAGTTGAAAATAAAGAGCTTCCACCAGGGATGGAGATAGGATGAGCTGTCCGCTCCCAGGGCTCTGCCTCAGCCTGGCCCTTCCTGGCTGTGGGGACCGTGGAAAGAGGGAGAAGAGCAGCCTCCGGCAGCCACCACTGAACCCCAACAGCCAACACCAGCTCTAGGCAGTTCTCAGGTCAGCATAAATGCCAAAAGACAGCATCCCATGTTCACATGGAGGCCTGGGCTTGAGGGACCAATGATGTAGTAGCGTTGGAACAAGATCCTCTCCAAAAGATACATTCACCCATGACCTGTGCATGAACTTATTTGGAAAAAGGGTTTTTGCAGATGGAATTAAATGAAGGGTGTTGAGATGCCATCATCCTGAACTACCCAGGTAGGCCCTATATCCAATGACAGATATCCTCACAGGAGACAGAAGACAAAGGAGAGAGCCATGAGAAAGTGGAGTCTTTGGATGGAGTCACAGCCATGGCCATCTTTGTAAAGATAGCACCTAAGTTCTCAGAAGTTCAGGCCTCAGTTTGCACTTGGTAAGAATTGCTTGTTCAGCTTCACAAATAAGGCCAACTAGCCGGATGCCATGATTTGTAAGAGGGGGAAAGTATCTTTTTTCTTTACCCATCTATGTTCTTGACAGGGACCCCTGTCATAAAAGACAGATTAACAAAAGAAAAAACATATAAATTTATTTGATATCAATTTTACATGATACAGAAGGCTTCGTAAGGAAATAAAGACCCAAAGAAACAGTTCAACCTGAGTATTTTTAATGCTGGTTTGAGGATGAGTGAAGGGTACTTCTTACATGAGGGTTTTATGGCTTGCTTCCGGGGAAGGTTAGAGAGCCCTTCCTGCACAAGCCATTTCTCAAATTCCTTTAGCTTGATATCTCTACTATGCCAAAGTGCCATATTTTATAGATAGCATGTCCTGAATGCCATCAGATTCTCGGGCTGCTTGTTCTCTAGTCCAGGATTTTCTACTTGATCAGTAAGCTCAAGTTGATTGTAATCTGGAGGACAAGTTTCTGTCCCCCAAAGGTATTCAAGGACCACTGTCAATGTGGGCTCTGATTTTGATCATTTGTTCCGCCTCCACCAGCTCTACAGATGTGGACCTCTCAAATTACATACAGAGTGGAAGCTGTCCAATTTTCTAAAGGTCCATAAATTAAAGACTTGCTGGCTAACAAAATGTTCTATCTCAAGTGTTCCTTGCCCTCTTATAGGATTAGATTTCTCTGGTATATGTGGGATAAGTAGGCATGGCAGGCAAGAATAATTTGGTACAAACTCCTGGGTCATGGCTGACCTCAGTATCTTTTTCAGGAGAAATTGGTCCAGGCTAAAGTAACCTTGTCCTTAGTTTTTAGTTCCATGAAGAAGAATCAGCTGTGGCCTGTATCCTCCAGATTCTTTATTACAACCTGGCTACCTGAACAAAAAAGGAATTGTTGGAAAACAATATTAGGTAGCTCAAAAGCTCAGTAAGAAAGCTGGAGAATTAGGCTTGTAAAATAGGCAAAACCCAAGATGAAGGCATAGTCCGCAGTTACTGCTGTCATTGTTGAACACTTCTCTGCTCCCTCGACTCAGCTGCCACTGGACATTGTCACCAGCCACAGACAATGCTGCTACCCCATCACCACAACTACTGAGAAACAAATCTTACCTGTCCCTTCCTCTGTGTAGCACATACTTGGATTTAAAGTCTGATTTGCAGGAGGCAAGTGAGGACTATCTGGTGGGACTCTTTGAAGACACCAATCTATGTGCTACCCATGCCAAATGTGTAACAATTATGCCAAAAAACTTCCAGCTGGCATGCTGCATTGCTGGGGAACACGGTGGAATGATGATGGAAAACATCGTATTCTTTAAAAAAATTTTTTTCTCTTCTTCCTGTTACTGGTATTTCTGAACAGCAGATTACTTTTTCCCCAGTGGGGTCAAAAAGTACCTAAATATATGATTTCCAGTGAAAAAATAGGGAACAGAAATCCGGTACTGGCATTTTTTCCATTGCCATGTGTATGTGAATTTTAAATATAAATGCACAGACATAAAGCATTCATGTAAGTCAGACTACTTCAGTGAACATGCTTCAGCAATTCCACTTTGTAACAATTGTAAATAAACCTGTAAACTTTTCTGGACAATGCCAGAATTTGGATTTAAAAAAAAAAAACAAGTACATTTCTTATTGACAACAACTAAATGGTGTTTAGTTAAAACCATTAGTTTAGATAGAAAAGTATTTTTATAAGACAGTAGATTCCATCCAGTCACTATACTTCTCTAACTGACTTGTCCTACATGCAAGCACGTGTTTTTAATGTTGTCTGTCCTCTGTGCTATTCTTGTAAGTTTTCTATGAAAATACATTAAACTATTAAATATAAACTTAAAAAAAAAGTTTGAATGTATATCTAGCCAAGTCACATGCAAGGAAAAAATGGCGCTCTTCAAACCCTAGGCTTCTCCAATGGTTCTTATCACCCACCACGACTCATACAATGAGGGATTTCCCCATCCCAGAAATCTCAACAGCCAAAAATAATAATAAATGGGCTAATCTTCATGGGTTCCATAGAGATCCTGATCATTTCTGTCTAATCTAGAACTTAAATAGCACTCATTTTGAGACTCAGATTGGAAGAAATAGATTAGATAAACACTCCCATTGAGCTACAAAGCCAGATGCTCTGGTTCTCCTTTTTGCTTGTGGTTAATATCACATTCGGAAGAGCACATCACACCACTAAGCATTTCCACTTACATAAAAAGAGCTGAGCACTCTCTCAGATGCAGGTAATGGGGCTTCAGCCTCACAAATTACAGTAGTCCTAAACAATACCTCCCTATTTTTCTAAAGTCACAGACAAACGTAGACAGCATTAACATTTTTGTAAGGCACATAGAAGTAAATCGATGCGGCTGTTGGGTTCCAGGCATTTGATCTGGGGATGTGCCCAGATGCTCCAGCTGGCTGAGACCACCTTCACGATGGTGCGTATCCACATCTTAGCTCACCTTACTTCACCCTAGGGACCCCTGAAATCTATCCCTGGATTCGGCCTTACTAGTAGAGACCTGAGCACCGGAACCACACTATCTTTACTGAACTGATCTTTCAGGCAATGCCCTCAGCGTATAGTGAAGGTTATTAATAAGAGCCAGTTCAGAATGACTCATTGCTTTATAGGCTGTACAGATGTCTGGTCATTAAACCACACATAACCTCTCAGTTGCAGCCCATGGGAGAACTTCCTCTCTGATCTCAGGATCAAGAAAAGCTGTGTGCTCTTGAGCACCTGTTTTCTTGTTTTATGTCACAGACAGGACACTGCAAATCTCGTAATGGATCAAATTTCTCCATTAAACTGGCTCTGGGAAGGTTAGACTAAATCTGAAGTCTGTGTCTAACATGTTTATAGGACTCCAAAGCATGTGTCTTCTGTACTAACCTCACACACGTGAGTGGCTCCACCTCACTTTCCTACCCTCACGTACCCTGACAAATTTTCATTTATTTCAGCCGGTTAGATGGTATGTGTTTTCGTAATTCGCCTCAGGTCACTTTAGGAACAGAATGGAAATGGAAGGAGGGGAAAGAGAGAAGGAAGGGGAAAAAAGGAAGGCAGGCAGGCAGGCCGACTGCCTTAAAATTCTTGACTGATTTCATGTTCAGCTAAGTCACACCTAAAAGGTAAGTTCTCCAAGGTGCAAACTATAACTTATTTATATATACACTCAAACTTATGGCTCTCAATAAATAAGTTATTGTAGATAAAAATACTCTCACAACAATGTGACTAAGACTTAATGCTATTAAATTGGGCACTTGAAAATGGTTAAAATGATAAATGTTATGTATATTTTACCACAATAAAACATTTTTAAAACTATCTGTTAAGATCTAAAAAAAATACTCTGTAGTTCTACTAAATCTTAAGCTTCTTAAAAGAAAGAAGCTTCTTTGTGTCGCACCTTTCATTCCACCAGGATCTACAGTAATAAAAAGCACACATCTGGTGTTTGATATGTTTCTTGAATTGAGTTTCCTGAAGATATGAGAATTTACACGTAGGCAGTTACTTATGAGTGTGACTTGGGATTCCTGAAGGTTCTGGTAAGTATCCCCCCATCATTTGGGCTAACTGTACTTCCTACCATTCTTTTGGGTTATCCTATATTAAAAGGCAGATATCTTATTCAAGAAGAGAAATATTTTCTGGATGTATAACTTTTAAAGCTGTCTTACTAAGAATGGGGCTCTGGGGAAGGCAGCCACAAAATAGGTGTATTTGGGTTGAAGCTAAAGTTGGGAAATGGAGACAGTATTTCAAACAGGGTACATTCTAGAAGATAGCAAGCCTACAAGGTCTGGGGGGAGGGGGAATCCATATACTCTAGTGGAAAACCATGAGCTTGTAAAGATTTTTTTTAAAAGCAGTCTCTGCACTCAGCTTGGGGCTCGAACTCACAACCCCAAGATCCAGAGTCACTCACTCCACCCACTGAGCCAGCCAGGGGCTCCAAGCCATAAGTTTCTAGAACACATGGTAAAAGCATTCATGGTGTGACCCTGGGAGAAAAGGACATTCCAAAAAGATGGGAGAGGGGGGTTCTGAAATTCTGGAAAGTTTTTATTATGAATATAAAGACAGAGCTTCTTTCCACCTACGGTAGCCTAGAATGACACAGAACACTATGTCATAGGAATCAGAGCTGGGAAAAATCTTAAATATCATTTAATCCCACACTCTTCTCTTATAACTATAAAAGTAGAGATACACAGAGGAGCAGTTGGTGGCATAACCAAGAGAAAAATCCAAACCCCTACTCAGTACCACTCCCACTGTACCCTCATATTGTTTATATAGAGTAGAAGGTTTTTATTTCCTGACTTGTGCTTGATTATTTGATTCTAGCAGCTGGAGCACCAATGATTTCTCAGAGCAATGGAGTGCTTAATGCACATTGGGTTGTAAAATCTCATGATGATGGGGGAGAATTCAAATTGCAAACTGTGGAAGGTGAAAATCCCACACTGACTCGGGAATAATATGTGTTAATCTTCGCCTGATGAAGGTGGATGATTTGTTTACATCTTAGAAAACACTTGGCAGCCCTTACTGCCATTTTGCCAAGAAAAATCTCCTTCCAACATTATTTCCACCTGGGCATTCATCATTCCAACCCCACAGGCTAAAAATATAAAGGCGTCATGGGAGGGAGGAGTGGGAAAGGGGGCAAGCATGTGCCTTGCTGTGTGTGCTACCATCTCATTAGCAACTCCGTCTTGCAGCATCCAAAATTGGTTTAAGCCATTTCACCAAATATCCCTTGCGCAGCTGTGGTACCCATCTTCCCTTATTGATTCTCTTCTGAATTTTCTCCTTTTCTGCCTCCTAAAAGCGCTTTATGTTTTTTATAACCCATCTGGTTCATTTTCACTGGGCAAGGTTGTCTTTTCTTTCTTTCTATTTCCCTCTTTGAGAAACACATTCAACATTCGCCAGTGAATCTTGTATATTCACTGTGTACATATTTCTAGAATCTGAAATTCAAACTCAAGGAGATTCAGAAATACTGTTGCATTGGTGAATGCATCCATCCTAAGTTCCTCCAAAGACCTGAGGCTACAGGTGGATAATAGTTAAACTCACATGGAAATGACAACTCCTATAAAATCTTTAGGCTTCATGTTTACATAGCACTTACTATGTTTCAAAAAATTTTACACTGCTTTCCATTATTTACTCATTCAATCCTCATAAAAATAGTATAAGGCAGATACTGTTATCATCCCCATTTCTCAGAAGAGGAAAACATTGCATTGAGATGTTACATAACTTGCTAATGAACTTGGCCAGTAATTGGTGGGGCTGGTTATAAAGCTACACACTTTGGCTCCAAAGTCTGTGTCATTAGCCTCTACCCGATGCCACTACCACACCTAACAAGTAGGGTGAATATGATGCCCTTCCTTGCCCAACCACACACCAGCTCTAACCACATTTTAAACATTAGATTCCATTGCTTTGAGAGTTTAGTGATCAACATTAGTTGGCAAATGAGCATACGCTGTGTAGGTTCAACGATCAGTACCAATCCATCCCAAGGTGGGATGGTGGTGCTTTCCTTCTTCTCTCCAAGGCCCCACCATTCACTCTCTTTTCCTTTCTCATGAGACTATTTGTGGCCATCTCCAACACCAGCCCACTGAGACTCTGAGTTTATAAGAAGAGTGTCAGTCAAAATAGTTAACAATTATTAACTTCTTCATATATTGTAGGCACTAGTCTAATTGTACATTATCTTATTTAATTCTTAAAATAATCCTATGAGGCAGGCATTTTTTATCCCCACTGGACAGATAGGAAAGCAGAAGCACAAGATGACTATGTAACTTGCCCAAGACCTTACTGCCTACTGGAGCTAGAGTCTGGCTCCAGGATCTGGGCTCATATTCACCAAGTATTGCAACAGGACTGCTGCAGAGAACCGTATTTCACCTCCCACATCAGACCTACCACACAGTCCCTGCCACTGTGTCCTAGGGCTGGACAATAATGCACTAACTCCTCCCCAGAGTCATTGCATGAGTCCCTCTGTTTGTCTGCTGCAGGTCATCTAATACAGTGTGAGGGGAGCCTGGAAATGGCTATGGATACGGTGCTGAAAAGGCGACTCCTCCTTCCTTCGCGTCATTCATGCCACTCACGATGTCTTGAGGCAGTAGGGGTCTGTGATAAAAAGATTCAGGAGGTAGTTTCCTCACAGATCATCC
This sequence comes from Ailurus styani, assembly GCA_002007465.1. Taxonomy (NCBI): domain Eukaryota; kingdom Metazoa; phylum Chordata; class Mammalia; order Carnivora; family Ailuridae; genus Ailurus; species Ailurus styani. The sequence continues at coordinate 1,384,917 of LNAC01000060.1, forward strand.
AAAATCTAGTCCTCACTTTAGAAGTTAAATGATGTTGCCCTCTCCGCTCGTCTTTTTCTGTTTTGTGACTATATTTTTCTTTCCTTAATAAATCCAAATGCCTTAAATCATTTTCTTCCTTGGGGGGTGTTAACTACAGTAGTCAAAAAAAGAAAGAAAGAAAGGAAAGAAGGAAAGAAAGGAAAGAAAGAACGAACGAATGAACGAACGAACTATCTCACTCTGTCACTACTTAGGGAAAAAAAATTTATAAATAAATTTTATGGAGGTAATCTCAATTGAATATTACACAGCCAATCCGATTAACCTAACATAGAATTAGCAGGGGACATGGGTTTTCTGTGAGCTGAAGAGAAAGATTAGAAAGAGCTACGAGGGAGATTAGCTAGATTTACAGACTCTGACAGCTTGCTAGCATATCTTGATATGCTACGCCAAGAAAATGAGAGTATCAGGCTGGTTTCACATTTGTTGATATTATTTTACTCTTAGGCAAACTATCTAAATTATACTCATTCCTTGGTAGAGAAAGAGAGGGAGAAATACGATTGCCACTGAAACTTCCTTCACTGAAATTGAATTGATAATAGAGGAAAAATCTTCTTGGCCTGAATCTATCTATTAGCACCCTATTATCTTCTGTCAATTGGGGGTGTTAGGACACATTGTGGTGCTAAATCCTCCGTGTTAAATTAACTCTCAAAAGGCAAGCAAAACACCAGGCTAGACATATTTCACTTACACTGTTCTCGTGTTTCCTACTTCTTCAGGTCATGGTAAGGAGATTTTTGACCGTAGCAGCCTAAGATTTCAATGACGTGACAAGAAGAGAAACATCAAATGGAAGGCCATCTTGAATCAAAAAGTGAGTTGATAAGAATGTTCATGCTCAAGTCGAGTGTGAGGCCAGTGTAGAGAGAAACAATTGCATTAAATATCCTGTCTGGTCATTGAGCAAGGTTATCTTGGGAGATCCTGAAAACACTGCTCAAACAGAAGGAGAAAACCAGGCCAGCTGACAATGCCCCATGTTGTAACAGCAGATGTCATCCAAATATGGTGCGGTGCCTCCAGGATGAAAATAAGGATCCCATCCATTATGAGTGTCACACGCACGAGCCAGGGCAGCCCCAGCCATGGAGATTGCTCAGGAAGAGCTCAACACATCTTTTTCCTCACTGAACCAGTATTTATTCAATGGGAGCCCCTGAAGCAATTTGGGTGATCCTTTCACTGTTGTAAAATGTACATAGCATAAAATTTACTATCTTAACCATGTTTAAGTATACAATTCAGTGAATTCAGTGACATTAAGCACATTCATAATGTTGTGCAACCATCATGACTACCGATTTCCAGAATTTTTTCATCATCCCAAACAGAAACTCTGTACCCTTTAAACAACAGCTCCCTATTTCCCCCAGCCCCATAACCACTAGTAAACCCTGTTCTACTTTGTCTCTGTGAATTTGCCTATTGAGGGTACCTCATATAAATGGATTCATACAATACTTGTCCTTCTGTGTCTGGCTTATTTCACATAGCACAATCTTTTCCAAGTTCATCTATGTGGCAACATGTATCAGAATTTCATTCCTTTTTAAGGCTGAATAATAACCCATTATGGATGGAGATACCACATTTGTTTATCCAATTCATCAGTCGATGGACATTTGTTTCCACCTTTCGGCTATTGTGAATAGTGTTGCTATGAACATTGGTGTAACCACTGAAGCATTTTAAGCAAAGGGATAATGTGATCTGATTTCTATTTTAGGAAAATGACCCCTTATATCAGTCAGGGCATAATCAGGAAACAGAAACCACACTGGTTACACAATGAAGACAATACACTGTAAAGAATTATTGACCAAAGAAGTGAAAAGTCAGGAGGAGAGTAACACATTATCACAGGGGCAGAAACCAAGGAAAACAGTTGCTACCCCTGGGGTCACATGTGCAGAGAAAGGCTGGGGTTGATGAGATGAGAAGCCTTAGGAGGAATCTAGAGAAGGGAGCCCCATGGGGTTGAAACTCAGAAACTCTGTTAAGAGCTGAAACTCTCCTGGAGGCAAGAGTGCTCCTCAGCTGGTTCTGAAGTCTACTGAGAGGGGAGGTGGCAGGGGCTGAAACTCCAGACTCTGCAAAGAGGTTGCTGTTTAGCGCTGATGTCTCTGAGCTTTGTGGGGGGAGCTCGTGTTACGGGACCCAACACCGAGGAGGGATGCTGTTGAGCTGATGGTGGTGTCTCCAAGCTCAGAGCAGACGACCCCTGTGGCTGGGACCCCACACTCCGTTGGGGGAGGGGTGGGCCTTGCTTGGCTATTGCTTGTGTCTCTGAGGGGACGGGATGAGACTAGTTCTGTAAGTGTTGGAAAGACTGCAAACTGGACTCAGTGCTGCCGTGGGAATGAACTGGCACTGCTGGCTGAAGAAGCGAAGGAGGAGAGTCAGACTAACAAAAACAGGAAGCTGCCGGGAAGGAGCAAATCCCTTCTCCCACCTCCAACCTTTCATGCTTCTTCTGGTGCCCCCATTGTCAGAGCCTGACAGGAATCCGTCCAGCCAAGCAGGAATGTGGTTTGCAGGGTCCCAGCCCCAGGGTCACACGACAGAGTGTAAAAGAGATAATAATACGACAGTCATCCTACAGCAATTGAGGGGGGAAACTGGAGGAGGCAAGACTGGAGTCAGGAATAAAGTCCATGTTGGGCGTATTCTCAGTGATAGTCCTTGGAGGGGACTGGCTCATTTTGCTACCTCTACATACAGAATGGTCCCCCAAAGTATTGCTTGTATTATGTAATTTCATCCACAGACCATAACTGATTTATACACGGTGATCCCCTAAATCCAAGCTGAATTCAGATTCTTTCTGGTCTTTGAAATTTGGAAAAGATACACCTAAAATCTGGGATCATAAATCTGAGTCTAGTAATTGATCTGCAGGCCGCTGCCACAGAGGTCGCTAGCTCTTACCTGTTCCTCCCCTTTCCATGCACTTGATTGTTCAGTTCCAACTTTGACTGCATAAGATAATGCAGAAACCTTCCTATAAATTCTCCCTGTTCCTTAAGCTAGCCAGAGCCACTTTCTGTTGCTTCATATTTTCTCTAATGTCCCAGAGCTTACATTCCAAGAGGTTTAAGAATTTTAAACAACATCAACACTTAGGGTTGCTAAGTGTTCTAAGAGAAAGAATTCTTGTAGAGTGAGTGAACTGTGTGAGCACAGAGCAGGAGCACCTAAGCTCATGGGTTGGGACCAAAAGAAGGGGAGAAGCAGGAATGAGGTGGGGAAGGCCCATGGGCAAAAGAAAGCATAGCATGTTGGAACAAATGAAAGCTACCCAGAATGCTTCCCATAGAGAAGTAGGTAAAACAGGGAGACATGGTTACAACAGCTCATTAATGAGGGTTTATTTCTTACCAGGTTTATTTCATACCAAGCCATTATAGGCGGTAACTGATTTAGTCCTTGAAATGATCCAATGGAGAGGTAATGTGGTTGGGAGACTCTCTCTCTCTCTGGGAAGACTAAGATAGTTTATTAAATCATATTTGTCTGTTATAAGAAAATGTTTCCTGCTGGGGCCAAGTTTAGACAGATTTGCTCATAGCCCATTTAAAAAGAGTTGGAATTCCCAAGTTCAGAGTTTGGTAGCCATGATTCAAACCCATTGTATAGGTAACATCCACCTGGCCTTGCCCCCCCATCACCCAGGGGATCCTGGAGGACAAGAGGAAGCAATTCAAACATGAAGCTTATGCCATCTGCTGTGCTATGAGTGCTAAAATCCTTTCTTTCTGAGCAGAGCCTCATGTATTCTGCCAGCATCCAGGAAAGTGTGGCCAGCTGGCTTTCAAGTAGAGTGAAATCTTAGGCTCTTCAGAACTCTTAACAAATGTGATCTTCTTCTAGAAGGGAAATGGAGACCCAGAGAAATTAAATGTCTTACCCAAGGCCCTAGCAAAGGAGCTAGAGGATGGACCCATGTGGATAAACTCCAGAGCCTATAATCTATACCACAAGGATGAAACTAAAGAAGCAAGAAGGAGTTAAATCACACAGCACCTTGTAAGCCATGTTATAGAGTTTAAATTTTATCGTATGACTAATAAGTAATCTATTCATTTGGGTAGGCTAACTACTGTACAAGTTAGGTTTCAATATATATATTTGGTTACACTTGACAGAAAATTATTCCTTGCTCCTATAATGATTTGAAGCAGAAGATTCTGGTCAGTGGGCAGCTCTCTTGTACCCAGTAATTCAGGAAATCAGGCTCCATCTATCTGTCTTGTGGCTCCATCAACCTGAGGGTCTTTCTTGTTTTCAGCCAAAAGGGATGAGACGAGAGCATGACAACCCACATTTACTTCTTAAAACCCACGGTCTGGAGATGACCTACACCATTTTTGCTCACATTCCATTGACAAGAGCTAACCACACCTAGAGCTAGGTCACACCTAGAAACAAGGGAGCCTATCAAACATAGCCCCTGTTTCCTAATGATAAACTCCACCCTATGGGAGAAAGCATGAACTTTGGAGCAGAGGCAGCCACTCAGAGGTTTAAACAAGGGGCCTAGTCGGTCAGATTGACACTGCAGATCCCCGGCTGCAACATGGACACATGTTTAGCAAGGATAAGACAGGAGACAGGACATAAGCCAGAGATTAGCTATAGCAATATAGGGAAGGCTGGTGGACTATGACAGGCAAGACCAAATGACAAGGAAGGAGGGGGGAGGAGGCAGGGGGGAGGAGATAGAACTCATATCAAATAAAAATGAAAATTCAAACTGAACACTTTTATGCTGATTCACACCCTCACTCTTGGAGAGACGCCCACCAGGCCCCTCTGCAGATGGGGCAGTGGAGCAGCGTTCAGCAAATGACATGTGTACGATTATCTCTGCTTACGGAAGGAATGCATTGTGTGTGTGGCTGTGGGAAACATTCTGTGTGCTAGTCTTTATAATAAAGACTGTATGGGGCTCCTGGGTAGCTCAGTCATTAAGCATCTGCTCAGCTCGTGTCATGATCCCAGAGTCCCGGGATCGAGTCCCGCCTCAGGCTCCCTGCTAGGGGGGAGGCCTGCTTCTCCCTCTCCCACTCCCCTGCTTCTTTTTCCTCTCTCGCTGTGTCTCTCTCTGCCAAAAAAATAAATAAAATCTTTAAAAAAATAAATAAATAAAAACTGTATAGACTATAGACTATGAAGACTGCACAGGGGTTTCCCATGAAGCTAACTCCGAGGTGGAGTTCGGTGCACAGAGAAGTTTATTTGGGAAAATTTCTCTAAGGGGCAAAATTAGCCATCATAGAATTGTCTTAAGTTGGGGCAAGGAGACAGAGCATTTGTGCTCCTGTCAAAAGTAGTCATAGTGGGCACAGGGTATCCTCAGGGAGGCAGTTAAGACCTTGGGCAAACAATCTCTTGTTAGCTGAGGAAAGTCCCAGAGAAAAACTGAGTAAAGAGCTGTCAGTTGCCACCATCCCCAGAAGCTGGGGGAATGAGTACCCAAGTTCTTGAAAGCAGAGATCAGGACATCACACCTCAGTGCCTATATGTACAAATATATACTTGAGTACCTGATAAATCCTTAATGACTGATTCTGGGCTTGAAGCCTCCCCCCCCAACACACACATTTTGATGATATGAGTGCAGTCTTAGAAATAAGACAATATATTGTAACATAGAACTTATGTAACTTGTGTATTGAACTATGCATTTCTTTATTTTTATTTTTTTTATTTATTTATTTATTTATTTATTTATTTATTTATTTATTGAGAGAGAACACGATTGGGCGGGGGGGCAGGGTGAGGGGCAGAGCAAGAGGAATAGAAAGAACCTTAAGCAGCCTCCAGGCCCAGCACAGAGCCCAACTCAGGGCTCTCTCTTACAATCCAGGAGATCATGACCTGAGCCAAAATCAAAAGTCAGATGCTTAACTGACTGAAGCACAGGTGCTCCAAGGAGTATGCATTTCTTATCTACCTTTTTGTTCCGCTTTAGAGAAATACAGTATCCTTGGGGCAGATTTTAGCTCATCCCAAAATTAATAATATAATCCTCTCTTAGAAGTCTCTAGTGCAGTATATGAAATCAGGCACAGGAGGGAGACAGGGGCTAAATCCTAATTTTACAACTTAGAGTGATGTAGTGATGTGCCAGGCACTCTACCTCTACCAGCCTCAGGTTCCTCATCTGCAACAAAGGGAAAACTAAAGTACCTCAGTGTGTAAGGACAAAAATAAGATCTTGTAAGTAAAGCATTCAACATGATTCTGGCATATAGAAAGCTTACGACAAATGATGCTATGATTAGTAGAGAATGTATTTAAATATACAGTGAGTCAACTCTTGTCCCCTAGAAGGTTCTCCAGGAATGGAGGTAGCACATATTCCTGAAAGCTGTATGTGGATGCAGTCCAGTGGAGGTTGTTTTGTTTTGCCACCACCAATGAATTCTCAATAACCTACCAATGGGTGGAAAGAGGTGAGATTTTGAAATACGATTGTATTTCCTCTTATTCACAAACATTACACTCTAAACCCTAGCTAAAGTTGTGGTAGGAAATGTGTGGGCTCCTTCTCACATAGTAAACATCAACAGAGACTTTGTTCAGGTCACCTCCTGGTCTAGATTTTGGGTCCTTTTCCCACTCCCCTGTGTCTATTTCCTTTTATAAATGAAATCTTAGGCTCCTTGGAGTTAGTGTTTATATGAAACATTCATTCACTAAACATCAATGCAGAAAAGCTACCTATGAGGCTGCTCCCTGGGCACATGGGTGACCTTATCTCCAGCATCCCCTGCATTCTGGTGTGACCATCTGATGAGATGAGTCACTGGAATGTGAGTGAAAGTCAGGTATGCCACTTCCATAGAGGGTGACCAGCTGCCCTAGTTTGCTTAGGACAAAGGGGTTTCTGTGGATATGAGATTTTCTGTTTTAAAACAAGCATAGTTCAGGAAAAATCAGGTCAAGTTGGTTACCCTACGTCCAGGCCTAGACTATAAAACCTCCTGCCTACCTCCTTCATGTTTTTTTCCCTCCTTCCAACTCCTTAGAGAAAGAGGTATCACAAACATAGCAAGCTTGGAAGCTATGTTTTGAAGATGGCTGCACCAAATGTCAGCCTGAGTAACCACAAGAAGAAGCCACCTTATGGTCTCCCCCTGATCTGGAACATCTACCATAGATCTTATATGAGTAGAAAAAATACCTCTAGTTCCAGCCACGTTATTGCAAATAGCAAGGTTTCATTCTTTTTGATGGCTTCCATTATGCGTGTAGTAGTATTCCATTATGTGTGTTTGTGTGTGTGTGTGTGTGTGTATACACATACATACGTACATACCACATCTTCTTTATCCATTCATCTATCAGTGGACATCTGGGCTCTTTCCGTAGTTTGGCTATTGTGGGCATTGCTGTTATAAACTTTGGGGTGCAGGTGTCCCTTTGGATCACTACATTTGTATCCTTTGGGTAAATACCTAGTAGAATAATTTTTGGGTCATAGGGTAGAGCTATGTTTAACTTTTTGAGGAACCTCCTTACTGTCTTCCAGAGTGGCTGCACCAGCTTGCATTCCCATCAATAGTGTTAAGAGGGTTCTCCTTCCTCCACATCCTCGACAAGATCTGTTGTTTCCTGAGTTGTTAATTTTAGCCATTCTGACTGGTGTGAGGTGGTATCTCATTGTGATTTTAATCTTTATTTTCCTGATGCCAAGTGATGTTGAGAATTTTTTCAGTGTCTGCTAGCCATTTGTGCGTCTTCTTCGGAGAAATGTCTGTTCATGTCTTCTGCCCTTTTTTTGACTGGATTTTTTGGGTTTTGGGTGTTGAGTTTGAGAAGATCTTTATAGATTTTGTATAGCGGCCCTTTATCTGATAAGACATTTGCAGATATCTTCTCCCATTCCATAGATTGCCTTTTACTTTTGTTGACTGTTTCCTTTGCTGTGTGAAGCTTTTTTTTTTTTTTTAAAGATTTTATTTATTTATTTCACAGCGGGAGAGAGATCACAAGGAGGCAGAGAGGCAGGCAGAGAGAGAGGGGGGGGGAAGCAGGCTCCCTGCCAAGCAGAGAGCCCGATGCGGGCCTCGATCCCAGGACCCTGAGATCATGACCTGGGCCGAAAGCAGAGGCTTTAACCCACTGAGCCACCCAGGCGCCCTGTGTGAAGCTTTTTATCTTGATGAAGTCCCAATAGTTCATTTTTGCCTTTGTTTCCCTTGCCTTTGGAGACATGTCTAGCAAGAAGTTGTTGCAGCTGAAGTCAAAGAGGTTGTTGCCTGTTTTCTCCTCTAGGATTTTGAGGGATTCCTATGTCACATTTAGGTATTTAATCAATTTTGAGTTTATTTTTGTGTATGATGTAAGAAAGTAATCCATTTCATTCTTCTGCATGAGCCTGTCCAATTTTCCCAACGCCATCTGTTGAAGAGACTGTGTTTTTTCCATTGGATATTCTTTACTGCTTTGTCGAAGATTAGTCAACCATTGAGTTGAAGGTCGATTCCTGGGTTTTCAATTTTCAAGGGGAAAGGAAAAGGGCCATGAGAGGAGTCTGAAGTCCTCTCTTCACATGGGTAAGTGAGACCATGGGAGTGACCAGCTTTGCCACAGGGCTGGGATCTGTAGGCAGAGGAGCAGAGTCCCAGATGCAAGGAATCTCTGTGAGCATCCGTTGTTGGTCAGCGTGCCTTCATGCATCGATTCAGCACTGGCTACATGCCAGGCCTTGTTCTTCCTCTGAATTCAACGGTGACAAAGACAGGGACCCCGAGATCTGCAAGGTCCAGCAGGTTGGAAAGGGTGCAGTGGCCTAACAGTAGAGCAGGGCATGGCAGAGGGGCTCCTGAGCGGCTGATACTGAGCTGAGCTGCCAACCCAAGTGTGGGTCGGCCAGGTGGCAGAGGGAGAGAAAGTGGTGGAAACAAGAGGGAAGCCTGGGACATGGCTGGTAAGAGCAAGCAAGGCACAAGGGATGGTGCGTGTCCCAGATGAGAATGCCAGAGTCAGGGCAAGATAAGGTGATAAGGTCTTTGTCTGGTGGGGGTTGGGGAGTCATGGTAAGGAGTTTGCATTTCATCCTGAAAGTTATAAGAAGCCTTTAAAGGTGTCTCAGCAGAGGTCTGGCAGGAAGGAACACCTGCAGCAGGGAGGAGCCGGGGTTAGAAAGGGAGGAAGAGGAGGAAGAGGAAGAAGACCACTCTGAGGGATCCGTGACACCCAGGTGAGAAATGACAAAGGCCTGAACCAAGGAAGTGATGGAGAAGAGAGGATTACCCAGCTGTGAAGTTCGAATTTCCAGGGGCTGGATGGTTTGCACTGGGGTTGTGCTAAGTAAATCCTCCAGGCAAAAACTATGGAAAGAACCTAGATATCCATCAACAGATAAATGGGTAAAGAAGATGTGGTATATATATACAATGGAATACTATGCAGCCATCAAAAGCAATGGAATCTTGCCATTTGCAATGACATGGATGGAACTAGAGGGTATTATGCTAAGCGAAATAAGTCAATTAGAGAAAGACAATTATCATATGATCTCTCTGACATGAGGAACTTGAGGGGCGGTGGGTCATGGGGCTTAGGGAGGGAAAAATAATGAAACAAGATGGGATAGGGAAGGAGACAAACCATAAGAGACTCTTAATCTCACAAAACAAACTGAGGGTTACTGGGGGGTGGGAGGGTAGGGATACGGTGGATGGGTTATGGACCCATCCATAGGGTTATGGGGAGGGTTTGTGCTTTGGTGAGTGCTGTGAAAGGTGTAAGCCTGATGATTCACAGACCNAAAAAAAAAAAAAAAAAAAGGAATGGTGCAGGACTAAATAAATAAATAAATAAATAAATAAATAAAGTGGGAAAAAAACAAAAATCCTCCAGGCAAGAGGCTTGGGTTTTCCAGGGAGGCACAGGGTAAATAGCAAAGCACAGACATCAAAGGGCAGAGTTAGATTGAAAAGTGAGTGGAGGGCGCCTGGGTGGCTCGGTGGGTTAAAGCCACTGCCTTCGGCTCAGGTCATGATCCCAGGGTCCTGGGATCGAGGCCCGCATCGGGCTCTCTGCTCAGCAGGGAGCCTGCTCCCCCCTCTCCCTCTGCCTGCCTCTCTGCCTACTTGTAATCTCTCTCTCTGTGTCAAATGAATAAATAAAATCTTAAAAAAAAAAAAAAAAAGAAAGAAAAGTGAGTGGAAACGTAATCTCTCTCTCTGTGTCAAATGAATAAATAAAATCTTAAAAAAAAAAAAAAGAAAGAAAAGTGAGTGGAAACAGTCTCTGTCCAAAGCTGTGAAGACATAAAGGAAGATTTGGTAATATCCTCTAGTCAGGGCAATGGAGAGGCCCTGTTTGACCTCAGGAAGGGTGGCTGCCTCTCCTGAAATCTGCTGGGTGGTGGAAATCCTGGGGAGAAGAAAAAAACGTGCATAGCTCCGCCACTAACCCAAAAGCTTGGCAATGTTTAGCTCTCAGAAAAAAAAAAAAAGATATGATGGCCCTGATTCACCCAGATACCTGGGCCCAGTTCTCATTAATAACCATGTTCTTGTTAAGCTATGATTTGATTAAGTGATTTGTGATTTGATTAAGTAATTTAAAAGACGGTTTATTTAATTTGGAGTCCCTTAGACTTCAGAGTCCAGTGCATTTGAAACTGTGCTGTTTCTTGTCAAAATCCTGCAGCATCTCTGGCTGCTTACAATTAGAAGTTGAAATTAAAAACTGGAAAGAAGGGGAAAGAATTCATTTAACTGAAAAGGAAAAAGAAAAAAAAATTTGCTGTGTCTTAAAAGCTCACCTTCTCTGATGGTTAAGCGGCTATATTTTCATTTTCCGACTGGTCAGAAGATAATAAGGGGGTGGCCTGTAGGAGAAATTTGAGAAGGAAATTGAATTAGAAAATTTAACTTGTCATTAGTGGTTATTCAAAACCCAGAGGATCTGTTTCTCTAAGAAGCCTGTCCTGGGGATACTGCTATCCCACAGAAATGTGTTTCTGGAAATTCAGAGAAAGCCTTAAAGATGTAAGAGTCAAATTTGTATTTAGCAGACAGAGGGCTGAATCTGCTCCCAGTCAGCACGCCAAGGGTTAAATGAACCGCGAGTGGCCATGGGGAGGCAGCTCCCATATCCAGGCCAACATGGCCCTTCCCAGAGCCAACATGGCAAGCCCCAGTGACAGAGGCCTTGGGGAGTGGGGGGTGGGGGGGAAGGAGGGTCAGGAAGAGGGGTGAGAAGAGCGTGGGCTCTGCAGGCAGCAGACCTGGGTTTGCGAACTGCTTCTGCCACTTGCTAACCCGCCAGCTCAGCCATATGAAGTCAGCTGGGCCATATTACCCCACCTCGCTAAGCCTCATGGAACTCTTCTCGATCTAGTCAAAATGGAGCTAATACTTCCTTACCGAGAAAAGATCTGATCCCTTCTTCTTCCAGGCCCTGCCTAAGCTAGATCCACATGCCACTCTCTCAAGGTAGAAGCAATTTGATTTAGTTAGACATCCCATTTTACAGATAGCACTTTAGGTAACAAATCTACCAAAGAAGATTTTTATCGTCCAACAGGTAGGAAGCCCTTGGGAATTCTAATCTGAGTTGATCTACTCTCTGCTTTCGTATCAAAACATCACTAAATAAACTGGAAAATCACAGATATATCCTGTTTAAAGTGAGGAGATAAAGGAACCGTTCTAACCCCAGGAAATGCTAAGAGCATTACATTTTGGACACTGTACACTGTATCATAAATATAGTCCTATACTTCTTCCCAGCCACATCCAAAAGGAAGAAGCATAAAATTATGGTACATTCAAGATAAAAAAAACTTCAATAACACACAAATTGTAAGTAGATGGGCTTTGTTTATCTGTATTTATAAAATTTCTCCTGGCCTAGTTTCAAAATCTCATTAGGAATCTACAGAATACTCTACGTTGTAGGCTGTGTTGCCCAGGTGCCAAAATAAAGGGCAGATTTAATGACCATAACAAATCAGTTACACATCATATAAAACCATACACAGACCATGTTCCAACAAAGGTACAGCTGGCCAAACGAGATTTTCTTTTTACATATTCGGGAATTATTCAGACAGACATGTTCCTAGAGTTTCTACCAAACAGACAAAAATATTCAGGGTTTACAATTTAGCTTCCCACTATGTTTTTGATGGACTGTGATCTCAGCAATCTTCTGCCTTCTGGACCAGCTGTTGATTAGGTTCTCGGTGGTAAAGCAGAGTCCACCATAATGAACGTGAACAGAAATGCTTTTTCTTAGAGCATATGCAGTAACATTCCTGAATCCCTAGAGAATGAGGGAATGAGAGTGTGGACTGATTGCAGGCGCAGCCCAGGGTACAGGGCCCCACTGGTAGGAATGTGGCCAATGGTGCTCTAAAAGCTGCTGCCTCTTCCCTTGATGGAAAGCAATTCTACATCTTAGCTGCTTGAAATGGAAATCTCGTGCAAACGGGTTCAGTGGTAGAGGCTAGGTCACGTGCCGCCATCTTAGTTTAAGAAAGGCTGAGAAACAGAATCCAAATTCCCATAGTAGGGAGACAGGACTCAAGCGGGAACGTCCTCAAATATAAAATGACTACCCAAAGGCAATGGCCAGCTAAAGCATGACATGTGTACCCACAAAACTATCAAGTATGTCCTTGGCTTCACCTTTTTTTTTTTTGGAAAAGATTTAGTCCATAACAAGATCAAAGTTCATAAGGATAAAGACAGCAAGGTAGCTGTTAGTTTTGAATTGATTTAAGACTACAGCATGAACTCTAACTTAAAATAAATGCGTATGTCAGTAACAATCATTTTCCTAATAGCCTGCACAAAATGGACCAGATCACCAGAGTTGATGTGCTTTGTATAGTGCTATCAATTAAGCTGCTTAAAAATGATAACAGTTATTTATTCTTATCCATTAGCCTGAATAACTTCACCTGGCTACATCCCATGAGACTTTTCTTATAGCAAATAAAATAGAAAGCTTCTACCTTGCCTAGTAGTTAAATTTTGTATTTCATGAGTATCTACTTTACTTATATGTCCTTTTTTTCCCCCTAAAAAGCATGTTTTTCAAAATTGGCCTTAGAAATGAGGTCTCTATAAATCAAGGGAAGAGCCCTTGTATACGTTTAAATCCATCAGGTGTCTGGATCAAACTGGCATGGATGAAACATAACTGAATCACCTCCAACATCTCATTAAAATGCCCATGAACTAAAATATAGCTACCACAACCCACAAGCCATCATTAGGCTAAAGAGGAAAACTACTATGAGTATTCCCATTACCATCAGGAATGAGAAAGTTAGCTCTATTTCACCACTGCTATTTAACATTGTTCTAGAGGTTGAGAGCTAGTGGAATTAGAGAAAAATATAGAGAGTAGATGAATAGATGGAGAGATGGGTGGATGGATAGATAAAACATAGATATAAAAATTGGAAAGAATTAGCACTTGCTGATGATGTCATTATATCTCCAAAAAACCTAAGAGAAGTATCAACTGGCAAATAATAAGGGAACTCATTAATAGATTAATAAATAAGACTAATAAATCAATGGTTTTGATATATGCAAGAAAACTGAGTAGGACATATCATGGGGTAAAAACTCTTCATTTGCAATAGTAACAAGCAAGATAATGGGAATAAAAAAAATAAAAAGAAGTAAAGAGGTTATGTATAAAATCTTGAAGAAGGTAATTTAAAACCATTTCTGAGGAGCACAAAAGAAGACTTGGATGAGTGAAAATCATGCCAGGCTTGGGGTGCCTGCATGGAGTGGCTCAACTAGGTGAATATCCAATTCCGGATTTTGGTTCAGGTCACGATCTCAGGTCCTGGGATTGAGCCCCGTGTTGGGCTCTGCACTAAGCAGGGAGTCTGCCTGAGATTCTCTTTCTCACTCTCTCCTTCTGCCCCTCCCCCAGCTCTCTCTCTCTCAAATAAATGAATAAATAAATCTTTGAAAGAAAAGAAAATCATGCCATGCTCTTGGCATCTACATAATTAAAGTGATCTCAATACAAATACTTCCAGGATCTTCTTACCTGGGAAAGATAATCCTAAGAAAAATTCACAAGCAGACTATCCTAGGAAATTCCTAGAATGAAGAATAACGACAGGGTGGGCAGTGGGGATGGAGGCAGTGATTAACTCTGCTGCGACAAAAAGATAAAGATAACCTCAGTGATAAAAATTGGAATCAGAGATAACAGAGTTGACAAATACATAACACTCGAATGAAGAATAACAAGATAGAGAAATATATAGTAAATCCTTTTCCTTTTGCTGACAAAAGAGAAAGCCCCCTAATGAAACTTAAAAGGATAATGAGTGTCTAACAATGAGTGTAGCTAGTTTACAGTTAGAAAGGACACACTGTGCACAATCTCCTGCTAAACATTGTAATATCTCAGTGAAAAGGAGTGTTTCATGAAAAATGTAAATCACCAGCAGTGACTCAGGAGATAGGAGGCTTGAACTAGCCAATGACAAAGAGAGAAACGGCAATCACTCCCTTACTCCTCAGAAGTTCCATGCTATGGTTATTTGACAGGCAACTTCTTTCAAACTTCCACAGAATCACTAATTCCCACACCATATCTGATGGAGGGCAAATGAAACGATGAAAACCTACCCAGCACATGGTATGAAACTAGGGTATCCTGAATTCTAAAACTTGGAATTGATCTAGGGTTTTCTTTGTAGTATCTGATCCTTCCTATTTTTGAATGAGGTATAGAAATATCTTTAATAAATAACTAGGAAAGCAAATTCAAAAAATGCACTTTAAAAATAACAATCTAAAATCAGGTAGTATTTATCCTGGAAAGGGTAAGCATTTAAGAGATGCATTAACTCATTATTTCAACAAGTGAAATAAGATTAAACATAGTTGGTTTGATTAATTTATCTTAAGCATTCTAAATTAAGTCTGTAGAAAGGCACCAACGCTCATTCCTGATTTAAAAAAAAACTTTTAATAAGTAGCAATAAAAATATTATCTTAACAACATAAAAAGATATAAATACCCAACATTTCAAATGACATTGAAACACGAAAGGCATGGCCTTAAAAAGGAGAAACAGGACAAGGCTGCCCACTCTCATTGTTTATTTTAATGTGTTCTGGAAACCTTAGTCTACACAAATAAAAGAGAAACCAGAAATAAGAGGGACAGTTATTAAATATAAGGATATGACATCATAATCATTTGTATATTAGGAGTAGCAACTTATTATGTCTGAAATCAACAGAAAACTAATTAGAGTTCAGTAAAACAGTTAAATTGAAAAAAAGCTTCTCTTTATAACAGTAAAAATTAAATATTATACACACACACATGCAGAAAAAAAGACACCATTCATAATAACTATACATAGAATACTAGAGATGTACTTTATATGTACAGGTCCTATATGGAGACAAGTACAAAACATTTCACTATAAGACCAATCATTATTTATGTGACAAAATTAAAAGATAAATATAAAGCATAAAAAATTAGAGGAAAACCTGAATATTTCCTTTTTAAACAAAAATAAAGTGACCATAAGGGGAAAGAGTAATACAGTTTGCTAAATAATTTTTTAAAACTTTAATATGCTAAAAATTCCATAAAAAACATTAAACAAAAATAGCAAAAAAAAGAAAATATTCGTAACTCATGTGTGAGCCCCTTGATATTTTTTCAGCATAAAATAGCTTTTATAAATTAAGAGATAACCCAGAAAAAATCAGCAAATGACAGGAAAAAAAGTATACATGTACAAAAAGTATATGACAAAAAAGAACAACCTTACCAAAAACATAAGGAATTAAACATGAATAAAACCAAATGAATGCCATTTTCTTCTGTTAACTTGGCAAACGATTTGCAAACGAATGACATCAAGACTCCTGTACCTCTGAGGCCTGTGAAAATTTGCAAAAACTTTGTGGAAAGAAATCGAGCAAACTGATTTGCATCTTGAACTAAAAGCCATGCCCTTTGACCCAGTGATTTTAGTATTAATACTGTTTTCTCAGGAAATAATTTTGTGATCATAAGCTAGACTATGGCAAGAGGGAAGAAAAATGTAGGATAATGGGAAGTACCCACAAGGGTCAGGCACTCCCTGTGGGATTCACAGACTATGTAAGGGAGGAGGTGAGGGGGCAGGGGAAGGGGATAACTGTGGAAGGCCCAGATGGCTTAGTCCCTGCAGGGCCCAGGGGCACTGTCTCTTGATTGTCCAAGCTTTGTGTCTCTACAGGCATAGCAGGGAGTTTACAGAGTAAAAATTGTGAACGTTTCAGCCTGTGATACATCTGTGTAGATCTGAACAGATGTAACAAAATCTGCACTTTGATTAGTTGCTTATGAACAACTGGGAGTTACTTGCAACAAGAAAGCCCAGGTGCCCAAGCAGAGTAGGATAATGGACAGCAAACAACCCAGATAAGACTTGTTGACTTAGAGTCTAAAGAAATTTTAAAAGTAATCTTTATTGGGCAATTGTCCTATAATTTCCCTGTCTATGTTCCATCAGAGTATCCCAAAGTGTCTATCTGAACCACCCTTGCTGCCATTCCTGGTGACAAGTTGGGATTTTCTTATTAAGTGAAAATAGAGTATAAGAGAAGAAACTAGCTGAACACAGAAATCATAGCTTAGACAGCGAATGTCTCACTGGGCCAGATAGAGGAAACTTAGATGAAAATCAACATATTGCAACTATTGTTATTAATTTAAAATTCTTAAAACACTTGTGACAATTTTTAACATACCTAAAGTTGATAGTCTCAAGTGTGCCAAACACCCATTACATGGCTTGTGGACGGGGACCTACAGCCTGGCACTGGCTCAGCTTTATGTCGTCCTCATTCTTATTCATGATACTAGATGCACACTGGCCCTCCTTTAGTTCCTCACATACATTAAGCTTCTTCCTTCCTCATTATTGAAGTACACGCTGATCCCCTGTTCAGAAATGCCATTCCCTGGAGTCCTTGGATACTTACTAATCCTTCAGGTCTCAGATTAAAGGAGCCCTTTCTTGACCTCTAAGTTATCTTCAATTAGCCTGAATAATCAGTTCTCAGCCTTAAGTATACATTGCAGTCATCTGGGGCCATTTTATACTGCCGATGCCTGGGTTCCATCCCAAAGATTTAATTTGCCTGGGAGTATAGCCTTGGTATTTGAAATGTTTTAAAAGGCTCTGAGGTGATCCTAATTTGCATGAAAGATTGAGAACTACTGGCCTGGATCTCATTGCTGGGTTTGTTTCCTCCATAGCATCTCGCAGCTATAATGGTGACGTGCACTTATTTATTTATTTATGGGTTGTCTGCTATAAATGCAGGATCGATGCCAATTTTATTTGTCACCAACAATATTTGATGATGGAATGCATAATAGAAAGGAAACCCATTTTGTATTCTATATTAAAATATCACAATATCCTAACCAGTGCTCCTCAAACTTCAACATTGGTATGAATCACCCAGAGGCTTATTAAAATGTGGATTCAGATTCATTATACCTTGAGAGAAGGTTGCGATATTGCACCTCTAATAAGCTCCTGCACTTTGAGTAGCAAGAGCCCGATGGAGTGTTTGTCTAAACTTTCCAGACAATTAGAATCACCTGCAGCCTCTAAGGAACAAAGAACAGATTACTAGTTCCCAATTCAGACCCACTGAATCAAGATTTCTAGAGGGGGACAATGATAATCTGCATATATAATGGGCGTTGTGTTGATTATTATCTTCAAGGAGATTTGGTAAACCAAGGAGTAACTCAGACACTATTTCTTACTGTGTCTCTATTCAAAGTAATGAATGAATCATGAAGTAAGTTCTTATCAGACTGACCCTTACTCATATAACACTGGACAAAATAGAACAAATAACTACGTGAATATTCTGGAGAATAACAAAAGCAAGTAGATTCTGGAGGGGAGTTGACATTTACATTGGGGTTACTTTTTCATTTTATGGCATTTAACCTCAGATCAATCACACTGAAGTCAGCACTATAAAGGGCAAACTTTCCTAAAAATCCCAGAAGTCATAGAGCACAGAGTTCAGGACAACCGCAGCCACTAGAATGTGAGAGTAGAGAATGATACAAAATAAAGACCCAGAGGGAAAGAGCCACAGGTTCTACGTACAAATGTTGTCCAAATCTCTGGCTGAGCCCTGAACCATGCACGGGTAGGGCGATCTGCAAGCAAACCAGCCAAGGATAAAAGGACTGAATGAAGACTGGAGTGGCTGCCAGACGTAGAGTTTGAAGTTTAAGTCCAATCAACTACATTAACAACGAGAACAAAATTGTCAACATCTATTAGAGGACCATAATAGAATCCAGAGTCTCTACAACATAACATTCACAGTACCCAGGATAGGTTCCAAAGTTACACAGACACAAAAGAGCAAAAATTGTATGATTCCACTATAGGAGATACCTAGAATAGGCAGATTCACAGAGACAGAAAAAAGAATAGAGATTACCAGGGGCTGGGAGGGAGAGTGAAATTATTATTTAATGGGTACAGAATTTCCAATGGGATGATGAAAAAATTCTAGAAATTGATAATGGGTGATGATTACATAACATTGTGAAATACTTATGTCACTGAAATGTACACTTAAAAGTGGTTAAAATAATTTTATGTTATGTATATTTTGCCATAATAAAGCAAAATAGAAAATAAGGACAGTGTAACAGAAACAGCAAATGCCTTCGTTGGACTTGTCAGTAGAGTAGACATAACTAAAAAATGAATCAGTGAGCTTGAAGATACGTTCACATGAACTTCCCAAACTGAAAAACAAAGATTAAAAAAAATAAAGAATTAAAAAAAAGGGGATCAAAGTATGGAAGAGTTGTGGGACAATTACAAACACATAACATGCATATAAAGGGAATACCAGAAGAAGAAGAAAGAGAAAAAAGAACAGATGAAATATTTAAATTAATAATGACTAAGTTTTTCCAAGATTAGTGACAGACACCAAAACATAGATCCAGGTAGGTCAGAAAACATCAAGCAGAAGAAATACAAAAAATCCTCACTTAAGAATATCATTAAAATAAAATTATAGCTGCAAAAAGTCAAACACAAAGAGAATATTTTGAAAAGTGCTAGAAAATAAAACCACCTTACTTATAAAGGAATAAGAATAAGAGCTATATCAGACTTATCTTCAGAAACTATGCAGCAAGAAGAGTGTGGAGTGAAATATTAAAAATGTTTAGAGGGGAAAAAAACCCTACCAACATAGAATTCTGTATCTAGTGAAATTATCCTTCAAAAGTGAAGAAATAAAGAGTCTCTCAGACAAACAAAAATTGAGGGAATTTGTGCAGGAGACCTGCCTTGTATGAAATGTGAAAAAAGTTAAAAATTTCTTCAGAGAGAATGAAAATGATATAGGTTAGGATTCAGATCTACATAAAGAAAAGAAGAGCATTTGGAAAGGAATAAAAAAAAGGTAAAATAAAATCTTTATTCTTAAATAATCTAAAGATAACAGTTTGTTCAAAATAACAGTAGAAAGAATATATTGGTAACTATCGCTTCTGGAGAAGTTAAATGAATGACAGCAATATAATAAGGTATGAGAGGGAGGAATTAGAATATTCAGTTAGAAGGGACCTGCACTACCTGTGAAACATAGTGATATTTGAAAGTGGAATTGAATTAGCTATTAAAGTATACTGCAAACCCGAGGGCATCCGAAAAAGTAAACAAACAAACAGTATAATTTATATGCTAAGAAAGGAGAGAAAATAGAATCACATAAAATTCTTACTTAAAACCCAAGAAGGTAGAAAAGGCATGAAAGTGAAAGAAAGAAAGAAAGAAAGAAAGAAAGAAAGAAAGAAAGAAAGAAAGAGAGAGAGAAAGGGAGAGAGAAAGGAAGAAAGGAAAAGAAAGAAAGAAAGAAAGAAAAGAAAGAAAGAAAGAAAGAAAAAGAAAGAAAGAAAGAAAAAGAAAGAAAGAAAGAAAGAAAGAAAGACAGGAAATACAAAGCAGCTACAAATATGGTTGATCTTAATCTAACTATATCAAAAATCACCTTAAATGTGAATGGATAAAAACATCAATTAAAAACAGTTATCAGAATGGATAGGAAAAAAGAGGCAGAAAACAAGACTCAACTATATGTTGTTTGAAAGAAGTCCACTTCAAATATGAAGACACAGATTAAAAGTAAAGGAGTGGAAGAAGATATGCCATGCTAGCACTAATCAAAAGAAAGTCTCTATATTAATTTCAGAAAAAGCAGATTTCAGAGCAAATAATTTTTTTAAGGATAAAGAGAAACATTATGTAATGACTAAGGGGACAATTCTCAAAGAAAACATAGCAATCCTTACTATGAATGTGTCTAATAACAGAGTGTCAAAATAAATGAGACAAAAACTGGTAGAACTACAAGGAGAAATAAAAGAATCCACTATTATAGTCTGAGACTTCAACACCCCTCTATTGACCAGGTCCAACAGTCAGAAAATCAGTAAAGGTATGGTTGGACCGAAGAGCACCACCAATTAACTAGATCTAAATGACATTCATAGACTATTTCATCTACCACCAGCTGATTCCACACTCTTTTCAAACTCACTTGCAACATTCACCAAGCTAGAGCACACTCTGGACCATAAAACACACTCAACAAATTTAAAAGTATAAAAGTCATACAAACTATGCTCTTAGTCCGCAATAGAGGTAAACTAGAAATCAATGACAGAAAGATAATGAGAAAACCCCAAAGCATTTGGATGTTAAACAACATAATTCTAAATAACAAACAGGTCAAAGAACTCTCAAAATGAAATTTTAAAATATTTTGAGCTAAAAATACAAGTTATCAGTTAATGGAAAGCAGTAAAAGCAGTGCTTACAAGAAAATTTATAGTATTGGATGCATAGATTAGAAAGAAGAAAGATCTAAAATCAATAAGCTAAGTTCCCACCTTATGGAACTAGAGAAGGAAGAACAATAAAAGCCTAAGGCAAGCAGAGAAGAAAAATAATAAAAATTTGAGCAGAAATCAGTGAAATTACAAAGAGGAAAACAAGAGAGAAAATCAATGAAACCTAAAGCTATTCCTTGGCAAAGATTAAAAAAAAAAAAAAAAAAGACAAACCTCTAGACAGGCCAACCATCTGAATTACAGAAAATTTGACTTGCTCAGTGTCACCCAACCAGGAAACGATCTATTGACTGGGGATGTGAGCCCTGGCATCCGGCCTGCCATTCACCACAGTAACCACTACACTGTATGGCAGTTTCTGGGGTGGTGTTGGATCTCCCTTCCACAATGGCTTCCTCCTCCTCCCTCAGCACCTCTCAGAAAATGGTTGGTTAAGGCCCACTTTCTCACTGACTCTGGACACAGTGTTAAAACTCTTTTCACACAGAGCTCTATCAACTGAAAGAAGTCGGCTTTCAGGTTGAAACCAGTGTGTCATCCCTGACCAGGTCTCCATTTGCCCCCAACAACATACTTTCACTCTAGAATCTCTCAAAAGCTATTTGCTGTGCTTCTACTATTTGCCGGCACTTTCCCCCCAACGTTATTTTGATTAGGATCTAGAAAAGACAGAGACAGAGACAGAGAAATGGAAGGGAGGAAAGGAGGAAGGGAGGGATGGGATCTTTAGTCTTTCAGAGGTAAGTATTCTTCCATTCATCTTCCCAGGGAAACCGCAGCCTCAACCCTTTCCTGTGAAGTTGTATCCTGAAGATCTGCCTTCTGCTCTCTCAAAGAAATATGAGGAGACTGGTCTCAGAACCCTTGCTCTGTCTAGACAAGGAATATGATACAGTCACTCATTTTTGCAGATACGAAACTCCACAGTCTCACATCTCTATTCATCAGCTAATAAACCTCTCTAGCATTCACTAAACTTGCTCTAAGTTGCTGGAGAAGAAAAACGAATCATTGGAACATTTAGAGATGACTGGGCCCACAAAGTGACTTACGGTTTGATTCGCAAGTTAGATTCCAGCCTGCCTTTAGTGCATAATGACTCTATCACCAATAGAAATGAAGCTATGCCAGTTCTCCTTCCTTATCCCAAACATCACACGCAGAAAAAGAGATAAGACTGTCTTAAGCACAAATACAAGTGAAATAAAGTGTACCCCTAGATACTTATAAAAATTATAACAGTAAGTATTAGTTAAGAAAACGGAATGAAATATTTGGTTGGCTGCTGGCTTGCCTAGCACAGCTTGTGCACATGATGTAGTGATTTGTAAAGAGAATACAGAAGGAAAAGTCTTAAGCCAGCTCTCTGCAAAGATGGAGATTTGAGATAAGGTTGAGTGTGGCTCCTGGAGGAAGACTGTTGAGACTGACAGTTTGGGAGGGTTAGGGAAGCGATGTCTGGGAAGGCTTCTGGCATCTTTTCCTGAAATACACTGAGTATTTCTCAGGAGTCTGGCTACTCCCTTACAAAGATGGTGTTGCAGATGGCGCACTACTTAATTAGAAACTGTTCCATCAATGGTTTCAAAATTCCTTGTCTTATCCTCTAATTAACACACAGACAAAATCATTGATGAAAACTTAGTCTCCCTGATCAAACCTACAACAGTTTTTATATCAATTGGAACATATTCAGCTGAAAGAAATCAGAAAAGTGCTCTTTGGGAAATCCCTGGAGATTTTGGTCCAGCCTTTGAAGGACCCAATGTGAGGTATCATGTCCTGAGGCCAGCTGATGTTTCCAAAAGTTGTGAGATCTGGTTGGAGATGGTATAGATAGATATAGATATAGATATAGATATAGATATAGATATAGATACAGATATAGATATAGATATAGATGAGAGATAGAGATAGATAGATATTTATTGTTGTTGTTGGCAATATTTTTAAGAGGCTTCTCTCAACAAGTCAAAAGAAGTCTGGTCATGTAATGATAGAGTAAATAGATGTTGACCAGAGACAAGAATTTTCAATGGTCTCATCTGCAACATCCTTGCAGACCTAATATTCTTCCTTGGATTGGAATGTGCCAAAAAATGACTTAGAACACTGAGGAACACCTTGCCTCCAGAAAGTTCACCATTCTGGCAAGAACCTCTCTAAGCATCTCTTCTGTCTCTCACTCTCATTCTCTCCCTCCCTACTTTCCTCTGTCTCTCTCTCTCTCCCTCTAACTCTCTTTTTCTTTCTGCATTAAAAAAATTTTCACTGAGGTGTGACTACATACAAAAAAAGACACATGTTTAATGTATACAATTTGAGGGACTTGAACATAATCGTACGCTCATGAAACCATCACCACAAAATAATAAACATAGCCTCATCTGCAAAAACTTCCTCCTGTCCCCACTTTTGTGTATGTGTGTGGTAAGAACATTTGAGATAGTCACCCAACAAATTTTTCAGCAAACAACAGAGTGTTAACTATAGACACTGTATTGAAAGTGGATCTTTAGAACTTATCTTGCATAACTCAAACTTTACACACATTGACCACACACCTATAAGATGGCTATTCTCAACAAAACAAAAGAAAACAAAACCACAAAACCAAAGATAACAAGTGTTGGTGAGGGTTTGGAGAAACTGGAACCAATTGGGCCAATTGCACATGGGCCATTGAAGTTACTCTGCTATTTGCCATCTCCCGTGTTCTGCCCCCCATTTTTGCATGACTGGCTCCTGATCCTTTGAGTATCACCTCCTCACACGCTACCTAAATGTGCCCTCTCCCATTCCAGTCACTCTCTACCACATCACTCTATGTTATGTTCTTTGTCACCATTTTCGCTATCTGAAGCCAACTTAGCTCTTTTTTTTTTTAAGATTTATTTATTTATTTGAGAGAGAGCATAGGATGGGGAGGGCCAGAGGGAGATGGAGAAAGAATCTTAAGTAGACTCTGCACTGAGCACTGAGCATGGAAACCAAGTCAGATGCTTAGCTGACTGACCACCCAGGTGCCTCCTTAGCTCGTTTTCATTTATTTTTCTTTCCCACCTCCTCCCACCAAGAATGTAAGCTCCATAAGAGCAAGAACCTTATCTTTTTTGTTCTGCTGGGAACAGTGCCTGGCACAGAGCAGGAGCTAACAGATGCATCCATACAATGAAGGGATGAATTAACCCTAGATTCATAAAGTGCCTGCACAGCATGACTTTTGATATTCTCAAGGAAGCTTTCACTCTGCAGCAGCCAATTCTGAGCAACTTCTAGGAGTAGTTTCCTTCCAATCTTCAAATTCACGCTTTCTTTTTCTCTATATAGATCTGAAATGCTATAACATAAGATCTGAAAGGTTCCTATCTTAAGTATACCATTGGAACAGTTTTGACTAATCCATATGAAGACACAGAACATTTTCATCCCCCCAGAGAGTTCTTCTGTGCCCCTTCCCAGTCACCTTTTCATCCCTGCCCCCCAACAAGTGCTGATCTGATTTTGTCACAATCACTTTGTTTTGCCTAGAATTTGAATTAAGAGGAATCATCTTTTTTGGGGTCCAACTCTTACTCAACAGGTTTTGGGGATTCCTCCATGTGGTTTCCTGTACCAGTAGTTCATCTCTTTTTGTTTCTGAACGGTTCCATGGTACGGCTGTGCTTCTGTCAGCTTACCCATTCTCCTACTGAAGCACATCTAGTCTGTTTCTAGGTTTCAGCTCACAAGTAATGCTGTTAGAAACATTCTTGTACAAGGCTTTTAGTGGATATCTATGTTTATTTTTCTTGGATATACACCTACGAGTTGAATATGGGGGTCATAGCATAGGTGTGTGTTTAACTTTTTAAGAAACTGCCAAATGGCTTTCCAGGTGAGTGTACCTTTTAAAAATCCACTTTTAATTTCTTCAAACTGCACTGTGAAACTATTAAGCATTCAAACACCTAAAGATCATCTGTAGGAATACACATCAATAAATAGTTATAGTATAAAGTACAATAAACCAGAGAGCTCAGAAGGAAGCACCAATCCCCAGGCCTCCCCATCCAAGCCCTCCTCCTTTGTTTCTCTGGCACTTAGAGAAAGAGAGCCTGATGATCCACTTTGCCAGAGCAGAGGGAAGTCACTGTGTCCTTCCCTTAGTCAACTAATGCTTTAATCTTTTCCACCATGTGCTTTCTTGATGAGCAGAAACTAGAGGCCAATATTCCAAGCAAGATGGCCTGGGTTCTGTTTTGTATTGAGCTTCTTGGCCCATGCTCTGATGCAGATAAAGAATGGCACATGCCTGGGGCTATTTCAGGCTCTCAGAGAGATGCAGGAAGCTGTCCCTGAGAAAATGAAGCAACTAATCACGTACCATGCATACATCTGAGCTTTCAGGGAGAAGGTCTAATCCAAGGATGGATTTTCCTACCACTAATAGTCACTTTTAAAGATAGGGAGCTGACGATTATAGTGGCATTGGGGGGGGTGCTTTTGGGTGCTTCTTTCCCATTAAGATTGAATAGTTTTACAATGTCAAGATTTGAGTAAGTCTAATGTTCATAGGCCTCTCCAGTCAACAATGTTTAGTCAAGTAAAATTCTAACTTCTTTTAGAATCAACCTATTAAGTCGTTTGGATGGCTTCAAGCATTCTTGGGAGCATTTCCCTTTCTACTGAGTGATGGGAAGGGTCCAAGAATGGTGGCCTTCAATAACTAAGGCACAAGTCAACCCAGAGTGGACAGTCAAGGGAGTGAGTAGCAGTATCACAAACATTTCAGATCCTTTGAGTCCAATTCCATTCTGGCTTTTTGGGGCCACTCTCAACCTCCAGCAACCCTAAAAGACTCCTGAAGTCATTCTGGAGAAAAGTCTCAGTTTCCCAAGAGCCAGAGAAATTTTCAGGAACCAGAGAAGGTAAATGACCCCCTAAAACCTTCCTGATACAAAAACCAACTACCAGGACGATCAAAGGGCAGTCCAGTTTTCTGGTAGTAACCAGTATCCAGTTTGGACCTGGGTTTCTCAACTGTCTTGGAGCTGAAGAAGACCCCAAGACTTTCTGAGTCTGGATCCACATTTCCAGGGCTAGTGTATGTCCAAGACAAACCAAAAAAGTGGTCATGTTTTTTGGGAATGAGGCTTTCCTGCACGGTTGTGTTTAAACCTCCTGTCAGTGAAGAATTTGTGGTAGAAGCCACCTGGAATCCTTTGGCATGAGGCACCTGGGTTATTGATCCCCACAGCTCTGGCTTTGCGGGGTCTTTGAGGTCAGACATAAAGAAATGATTGCCTATCCTACTGTTCAGACCAAGGCCCAAGGTCTCAAGTGGGTTGTTAAACTGTCTTTACCCCCAGCCTGCACTTTTTGTAACAAGGTTCACCTTAAAAACATGATAGAATTTGCTTTCTAAAGGCACCTTTAAAAAGACTCTGACAACAAGAGAAACATCATGTTTTCTTGATAAGGCATTTACTCCATCCTCTGAGCTCCTAAATTTAATGGGACAGAAGAAGAAAAAAAAAAAAAACAAAAAAAAAACAAAAACCCAGGTGCTGCTCTGGTTTGATATAAGTAGTTATCACATGCTATTTAGAGAGTGTGTGGATGGATTCCTTGGCTCCTATTGAATCCTGGAATTCTGTTTCCAACAGGCTTTCAGCAGCCATGGCTCTGAGTCATCTGCCCAGTGACCAGAAGCTGGGATCCAACATCATGTGTTGCCCAGATAATGAGGTCAAATGTGCCAGACCCTCTGGGAGCCTGATAACTGGCTTATTAACATCCCTAAATGATAGCACTTTTGATTAAACCTCACATCTCTCCCTGTTCCCCCTCTTGTTCCTTCTAAAATTAGAGCTGGTATTTTGATAGCCATGCCCTTGCTTGAACTTTAGGATGGTTCAAGGATAGTGGAAAATCATGATGTCCCTAGACTATTACTTCCAAGGACAAGGGGTTTTCTGGGTCACAAAGCCTTAGACCTTAATTCCAAGGCTTGCTGGTCTTCTTTTCCCTTGGGAATACACTTACATCTTTTTCTAAAAAGCCAACAAGGTATAAAAGAAAACATAAGATTTATATTTAGGAGTCTTGTGCTCTAATAACAGCTTCTGCTCCTAAACTAGATATAAACAAACAGAAGTCAGTTATATCACTGTGCTTCAGTTTTTCATCTATAAAAAGGAAAGAATGCTACTTCCTAGAACTAGTATAAGGATCACATAGGATAATAGATAAAAATCTCTTTGTAACTAATAAAAGCAGTATATGAGTATTATCATAATTAGTATTCATGTTCCTAGGTTTTCTATGTTGTGTGATACATGGCTTTGTTTGATGACTGTAATTGCCAGAGTCAATCTGTCCCATTTTAATTTCAGTGTTCAACACATAAAATATTACAGAAGAATTTAGGAATATCCTTTAAAGGAACCATGGACCTAGAAAATGAAGATGTTCCAGGATGACAGACAGCTCCAGACCTCCATGAAAGTGAGGAGAAGACCAAAGCCTGGACTGATGAAAAAACAGAGGACAAGTGGACAGTGGATGCAGTGACCTAGAGAGTGTCTTCCACCATTTGGGCGAAAGGGAAAGAGAAAGCCTAGGTCTTCCTGTCACGGAAGAGAGTATTTGAGGCATCCCAAGGAATTAGGTTAAGATGAGTGTGCAGAGCAAAAACTTGAAGTGGGGAGGCTCTTCCAAAAAATACTAAAACAGTTCAGGAAGAAAGCAGCTTGCATTTGGACATGGATGGAAGACAGTTTAAAGAAGAAGATAGGAAACATAGGATGAACCAAACAAAGACTCTTTAGACTACAAAATAAAATGAGGGCAAGGATGAGGTGGAGTCTCAGGACGTCAGTGTGAGGATCGGCATGAAGCTTTGTAGCCAGTGTGGAGGATGTGAGGGAAAGAGGGCTCAGAGGAGAGTAAGATGTGGGAACTTGAGCTCTTAGAGGAGAGGAGTTCTGATTGATGGGAGTGCGTGCATGGGTGTAGATGACAGAAATAAGGGAGTGGAGGAAGTCTGGAGCCTAGAGGACAAGGGTCTTCACTGAGATCCCCATTGTGAGTGGAGTCTTCCAGGATGAAGGTGAGACTTAAGGCTAAGATGCACACAGGAACCAGTTTTCCATAAATTTTGAGGAATGACCAAGAGTTTAGAAGATGAGAGGGACAAGGAAGGGAAGGCAATGGGATAGCCCATAGATAGGGGTCCATAGATAAGAGGATAAGAATGTTATTTGGAATGCCAACTCTCCTCTGACTTCCAATCTCTTCTTCCTCATCTCATCCTCAGACCCAAGCCCAGAGATGGTGAAGATGAACAAGGATAGCAGCCTCCCCATGACCCTGCAAGGATGACAAATTAATAATGCTTTTTCTTCACGTAGTCTGAGGTCAAAATGGAAAGACAAAGTAGAAAGAACTGCTTGTGAAGAAGTGGAGGGTGCAGAGGACTCTGATTCCAATTTGCATGGTCGCAAGTGGAGCTGTGGGACAGACTGGGTAGGAAGACAGCCATGGAAGGATGAAATCAGAGGCAGAACACAAAGACAGGGCGAACAGAGAGCTTGCCTTTGGGGCTGTGTCAGTGACAAGGATGAGAAGCCGGGGAATGAACTGACCTCAAGGTTCTGTGTGGAACTCTGGACAGGCTCAGAAGTAGGGTCGTTTATATGTTCTTCTGGGGACAATGAGTTTGGAGGCACCATGGCCTCTTTTGCCTACTTGAGTAGGACATAGTTTCTGAACACCTACAAGGCAGTGACCTTCAGCCAGCAAGTGCACCTGCCAGCATGATATCTGAAGTGTAATGGCCTGAGGTCAGCTCTCGATTATCAGAGGCCTGACTGAATATGATTCTGACCATGCCGTGACATCCGGGTCTTAGATGATGTGATGGCATAGATTGATGTTCTTTTTGGTCTTTTTCCTTATCCCCACTTTCTCCCTCCCTTCTTTCCACATCTGCAAGATTATTAGTGACACCAATAAGGCAATTTTAAAAATGGGACGAACATGTAAATGTGCCTCTGGAAGGATCTCTAAGATAATAATTGGGTTTTAAAAAAAGGAATTGGTAAGATAATGCCTAGAGTTAGATCACATCACATTACTGGAAGGAAAGCAAAAGAAAGGAAGAACGGAAGGAAGAGAATTCATACCTATGTATACTGTGTGTGTTTGGGTTTAGGTTTTTATGAATGGAGAAGAATTCCTCAAAGATACTGAACTGATGAATCTAGTTACCCCAGGTGTGATCCTAAGGGGCCGCGGGAAGGAGGAGAGGAAGAACTTTTCCTACAGACACTATCCACTTCTGTATTTCTTAAATTATGAACAATATATTATTATGTATTACCTTAGTAACTTAAGACATAATTCTATAAGTCATTCTATCTAGATCGGGTCTTTACAAGCTCTAGTTTTATTTATTACACGCTCGAGTTTTGTTCACTTTGGATTTGGGCATAACACAAGCAAGAAGCGAATGTCTACTCATTGAAAGCACATTGGAGAAAGTCGGTGCAGGGATGATGGAAGCAATTTGCAAAATCATTCAGCAGAAACTGGAGAACGTTGTCAATGAGTTGGAAAATTGTTCTGAACAATTCGTGATGAAGGTCAGCGCCTGGGCGGAAGCTGGGAAATTTGAACTGGCTTTGCTTTTGTGTGTCATTTGCTGTCTTCTCTTTGTAAGTGAAAGGTGAAATCAGTAAAGTCTAGAATTTCATGAGCAGGCAATTTTCCCATTCTTAAGTGATGAATTTAAAAGTCACACACAAATAACTGCAGATTATAAGGAGTTGTATCTGAAACTTACACTTATAAATATTTCGAAAAGTGAGTTCGATTTAATTTTAAAACACTGAAAGGTGAAACTTGTAAAGATAGTTTTCATAGTTGATTTGTTTTCATGATTTTCTCCACAAAGGCTGGGTGAGCAAACTTTCCACCCCATCACTTAAAAAGCTGTTAGAGTTCACACCGATGACTTCATCCTGTATTAGCTTTCTGTCTAAATATACCCCAGAGCAAATTACTGCAGACAACCTCAGTGTTAAAACACTTTTTGAACAAACCCAATCTCTCAAACAAGTGTGAATGAGCTGCACTTGAAAATTCAGTCCTTGTCATTACTCTCCAAAGTCAAGGACACCTTACTAAGCCCCCTGGCCCTGATCTCAAGAGAGAAAAAGGGCACAGGTTGGCAGTAGACAAGGTTTGTCCTCATGGCCCTGCACTTGCTCACTCTCTTCTGCCCCATTTGGCCAGAAGTTGGTTCTGCCTCTGCTAGGCTGCTTTCCCAGGCCACCACTCCCCCACCCCCACAGGGCCTGAAATCTCCCAGGGCTTCTGCGAGTTTTTTCCATTTAATTAGTACATTTTAAACACCAGATCAAAAGAAGGGCTATTCAGGAAGGGCAAGTCCATGCATGTTTTGAGAAAGGAAAAGAGAGCGTTCACAAGAAAAACATAGACATTTCAAATTGCAGGGGGGTATGAAAATCTTTATATTCGAATCCTTTCTTTCAAAGCTGAAGAAACCAACTCCTTGAGAGTTATGTAACTGGCCAGGACCAAACGTCATTCTATAATCAGTTTATTGCTAGACAGGAGAAAAATATCTTCAGTGCCCAGATATTTCTGGAACATTTTGGTGATACTGAAAATATGATTATATCAAAAATATAGTAAATTCATACCAGATACCTTATTAGGTAACAATCGTATCATAAGTTGTAATTTCTTGGCATTGGGTTTTTATACACAGACTTCAACGTGGACTTATTCATTCAGCAAATATTTATTATCTGTGTGCCAGGCACTACTCAGCTGCTGGGGAAACCTGGGAACAAGTGGCCGTTGGAGAGTTTTGCACAGAGCAGTGATATGATCCGACTTACAATTTTCAAGGACCACTCCAGTTGCCGTGTTGAAAATAGACCACGAGGCAGGGGGGAGAGGCTGGCAAGAGCAGAAGCAGACAAAGCAGTCAGGAGGCCATGGCCGCCCAGAGAGGCAAGCCTGGAGGCTTGCATCAGGGCAGCAGTGGAGTGAATGACATGTTGAAGGAAGAGCCAATGGAATTTGCTAAGGCACTGGATGCAAATGTAAGAGGAAGAACGAGCCAGGGGTAATTCCTCCAGAACATTTAGCTTCTTAAAACACAGCAACTGGAAGAATTCAATTGCCATTAACTGCAGTGGGGTAAACCAGAAGGATCAGGATTGGGGGATACATTTTGGAATTCTGTTTGGAGCATATTGTTCGAAAATTCAAGAAGACATTCAAAACTGGTATTAGTCAGGACAATCAGACCTAGAAATATGGAGTTTCAAAAACATTCTGGGTTGGCTATTTTCTAATTTCAATTTTTTTTTTAGCCTTTTTTTTTTTTGACACAGAGAGAGAGAGAGATCAGATCACAAGTAGGCAGAGAGGCAGGCAGAGAGAGAGGAGGAAACAGGCTCCCCACTGAGCGGGGAGACCAATGCGGGCCTTGATCCCAGGACCCCGAGATCATGACCTGAGCCGAAGGCAGAGGCTTTAACCTACTGAGCCACCCAGGTGCTAATTTCACTTTTGAAGTGAAGATCTTAGAAATACTCATCACCCACTAGGGCTATAATAAAGCATTTCTCTCTAGAGTGTATTAACCATGATATTTTATTGATTCAGCCAGTACTTATTTTTGAGGTACCAGGCACTACTCTAGGTTGTGTAGGTTGTAGATGATTATGGTCCTTGTACTAGGTGCCTAGATCTGGAGGAGACAACAGCAACCACAACAACAAAACCTACAACAATGTAAATGCTGCGAGATTTGTTCAAGGTGCTTATGGAAACCCAGAAGCAGCAATCATTCGCTCTACGCAGGGAGGGCAGAGATAGTGTTTGAGCAGAGCTTTAAGGGTTGAGTAAGAGTTTTACATGCAGACAAGGCGGGGTGGGCATTCCAAAAAAAGAATACATGCGCGAAAGCATGGGGGCAGGGGAGGGTAGAGCCCATCCTGGGACCCAAGGAACACCCGGGGGTCAAGCGCAGGCTGTCTGTGCAGGGGAAGGTGGTATTAATAGCTGGGATGAAGAGAAACTCGTGGGTGTGGTGTGCGGAAGGCATGATGTGTCGGGCTGCTATGCTTGCTACTCCGTAAAGGAAGAGGGGTTGAACAGAGGCAGGATGAGTAAAGACACATGGTCTGTGCCAAGTGGGGGCCGCTGTGATCTGCTGAGCTGTGGTTAATCTCCTGGTGGCAGAGGAGATGGCCCTGCTGTCAGGGAGGGAGGGAAGAGTGCCAGGAGCTGGCACTGGCTTGAAAGGGTGCCCTTCAGTGGTTCTCTCCAGTTCCTGAGTCCCTGGCCAGCTGCTGCGGGGGCGGCCAGCGGAAGACCAGACCGGCCCTGGGGGAAGGACTTCGCCCCTGCCTGAGAGGCTGGAGAGCCACTGGCAAGCTTTAACTCAAAGAAGGGCACAATGAGCTTTCCCCTAGCCTGTGTGGAGCATGCTGGGGCAGACATCCCTCAGATCATATGTGCAAAGGCCTCCGCTTTCAGTCAAGATCAGCCCAACGCTGATTTCTGTCCGCTCTTTGGCTTTGAGACTCACAAAAGGAGAGCTTTTCCTCAAGATAGTTCAGAAACATGGAGCATCTGCAAATGTTTATCAAATTTGAACAAAGTGCTAAGATCGAAACAAACACTATGGAAAGGATCATCTGTTAGCACTGTGTTGTGACTTGTGTGCCTGTGTTGGCGCTGAGGGGAAAAGGAAAACTCTAGGGTGATAGAATATTGTCCTCTGCTCACGTTCCTCAGGAGCTATTTCTCCTTGGCAAATGGAGGCGTGTGTCCCTGGGAAGTAAGTGGTGTGGTCTACATTGACACCACCGAGACACCCAGGTAGACTGTGCACAAGGGAGCGTGGGAGCCCTAAGAGTGTTACACGGGATGATGACAACGTTATGGCGAATTTCCAGGGGAGAGAAGTCTTCTCCAAGGTGGCTTTCCACTACTGGATTTTAGGGTACGGAGGGTGAGTAATGTAGCTTGTCATCTCTCTCTCCTGGCTCTTCGTTCCCACTTCCTGTCCTTGAGAAAAGAGCTGAACAACTTGTATCCCCTTATATGGGTTTCTAGAAATACCCAGCTGCAACTTTAGCTAAGTCATTTCATTATTCTGGGCGGAGGGTGTAAAGAAACTAGTCTACATGTACCAAGGCTACACGTGTGTACATGTGTGTATATATACACACCTGTGTGTCCACGTACATGTGTGTTCTGGGGATGGGCATGTCCTACATATGATGCCAGGCTTTTCTTGTGCCTAAGATCCAATCAAATATCCTGACTCCACTGTTATGGGAAGTCCAATGGCCTTTCCAAAGGTGATCTGAATTCCTAAGGGCATTAGGTTAACGTGGTGGCCTCTTTATCGGATCTCTGGCTTCAGCCAGACTGTTTTATTTGAGCCTAGAGGTTAGGTATCATCATTAAGATCTTTTATTATCAAGAGCAGCCTCTCAGAAGTTAATGGCTTACTTGCTTATTCAAATAATAACAGGTAGACCCGAGAGTCAAGCTCAAGACCCGTCATTTCAGGTTCATCCCATTTAATCAGAGCTGCTAGCTTCCTTTTTTTCAGGAAAGGAGAAACTGGACATAGAAAGGCAAATGGGAAATTTCTTCTGAGAGCACAGAGAGGAGAAGTTGGTAGGAAGTCTTCAAAACATGTACTCCAGATATATGCTATTGGAAGATATTTTGGATGGCAAGAGTAGGTTTAAAGTGAGTTAAAGGAACTTTTCTGCATAGGCCTGAAAATAGACATTAAGAATGGGAAAGATCTGGTTGTTGAAGAGAATGTGAAGGAAGATGCAGAAGTCAATTCCAATCTGTCACCTGAGTGACTGTAAAAGGAGCAAAGGAGAGAGACCTGCATCCCCCGAGAGGTTGATGTCCCCCGTCTGGGAAGGCTTTCTGGCACCTGCCGCTGCGCTTTGCAAGGATGGGGCCAGTACCCCCGGGACAAGCTGTGCTTTTCTGAAAGCAGATCGAATTCTGCATTCTTCTTTCTACATCCTTCTACTGCCTCTGACCTCTTGTTAGTGCTCTAATGAAGAGCAAGAGGTCATTTTAGACCTCTCAGAGGCAGGGCAGGATGAGGCCTGGCTCACGGATGCAAGTCGATATCCTCTTTGACAATGTCTTCAGATCCAGCAGAGGCCAGTGAAAACCTTTTGTTTTTGATTACTGACCTTTTAAGTAAAGCTGCTGACTGTAGCTTAGCCCCATGGAAACACGGTCTAGTTTTTCTTTCACATTTGTGTGTGTGTGTGTGTGTGTGTGTGTGTGTGTGTGTGCACACATGCGTGTACCTTCTAGTTACAAGATGCTTTTTTACTATTACTAATGAAAGCAAGAGAGACCATTAGAGGAAATTGCATTCTTGTTTTAAGCAAGACAATTCTGGTGGACAGAGAGACCTTGCTGTGAATGTGGTTTTTGGAGCCTCTGGACAAGGATCTACGTACTCAGAAGAATCAAGAATCAGAAGCGAATCAAGGCAGGATGAACAAAGCAAATCCAAGGGGTTGGGAAATGGGTGAAATTAAGCAAGACGATCATCTTTTTTCAGCCAACAGAGTCACAAGCCCTGTCCACAATTTATATCTTCAGACATTCTGCTGATGGTTCTGGGTGAGGTCAGCAGTTCGGTCAGGTCTTGCTCACCCTCTCTGCTGTCTCATCTGCTCCCCCACCATCTTTTTCCATGAACAATCTTACAGAGGTGATATGCATTGACAGTTCAGGCAGTTTCGCTGGCTGAAATCACCACTGTATCAACATAAAAAATTATGTCTGCTTTTAGTGGATCTTGCCTGCCTGTCAAGCTAGGATGAGGTTTTGAGACGAAAGCCAAGTCTCTATTTTAAAAATATTGTGTGTTTTAAGAACTTCAAATCATCATCATACTTGATCAACCCTTTCATGATAGAAATCAAGCCAGCAAGAGCATCTCTGGCTGAGTGGGCCAGTCAGGGGACATATCTGTATTAGTCACATTACAAGGGTTATTTGAAGTATTCAAATTTGGGAGAGAATGAACAATTAGCCATACATGTTTAGGTGGGTATACCCCAGCTGTGGAGAAATGGGGACGTTTGGTTGAAAGTGGTGTTTGGCAAATTGAAAGGGGAAAAGTGATCTCTCCCATAAAAAGGGTCCTGTTGAGTGTCATGGACTCCTAGTGGTACCGAAGAAGGCACAGAACAAGGAAAGGCATTTAATGCTTTCTTGGAAGCTTTCCAGCCATTTGCTGCTTTTCCAACCCCCCAACCACTTTCTCTTAAACTTCCATTTTCTACATTAACACCTGAATCACGTGCTCACCCTCCCTTTCTCGCTTTCTCACTCTTCAAGGTGCACCTGTAATATAAAGTCAGCTTAGACCCTGTGACCCCCAAATACCTCTATTTCATCAGATTTCTCTGAATCTGTTTGGACATCAAGGCTAAATTGGAGAGATGACTAAACCAAAATTCTCTGAGGAGAATTTCTTCCATGGCTTCACTCTCTCTGGCCAGTCTTAAAAGAAGCAATAGAAGAAAAAAGTGATACCAAATGCTATGCAATATAGCACATTTTAGGACAAACATGGCTTCTAGTTTTAGTGAGTATTCTGTGTTTACAAAACACAACTGAAAGCTCTGAAGAAAAGATGACGTGGTTGCCTTTAAGCTGTGGTCAATATATATAGGCTTATTCTGAACTGTACTGAAATTCTGATTACTCCAAGGGGAAAAATCAGAAGAAATAATAAATATGTTGATTCAACATAAAAACAATAGCCTTTACTACCTTGAAAAGTACTAAACCCCCCAGCACTGGAAATACTCAAGCAAAATGGC
This sequence comes from Ailurus styani, assembly GCA_002007465.1. Classification (NCBI taxonomy): domain Eukaryota; kingdom Metazoa; phylum Chordata; class Mammalia; order Carnivora; family Ailuridae; genus Ailurus; species Ailurus styani. Next base: position 1,420,817 of record LNAC01000060.1, read on the forward strand.
AGTCGCAGTTGTGTAAAGTAGAGAAAACTAAGCAGAAGTAACAAATACACCCAAAAGATTCAGTCCCTTAAAGAACAAGGTTTTTTCATTTCTGTTTTTGTTTCCTCATGTAATAGTCCAAAGCAGGTATTGAGGAACTCAGGCTGGTGATTCCTCTAGCATTCCAGAGCTGTTCCGGACATCACCATCCCAGTGCTCTGGAAAGGGGAGTGTGAAACCACACAGAGGAAGTGGCCCACAGCCCACCATGCTGGTAGCATTGGCCATTAACCCACTGCGAGGAGGGCTGGGACATATGTCCTACCTCTACTCGACCGGGCACAGGCTCACTCTGCACTTCTAACACAGCGAGTGGGTAACAGAAGGAGCAGATTTGGGTGGATATCTGGAAACCTATGCTGTTAGCCAACAGAAGCATCACACTTGGAGGGAAGCCAGCAAAGTTGGAATCATGGTGCATCGATTCCATAGCTGAGGTACCTTTAGGTGAATCATTTAACCTCTCTAAAGTTGTGTTGCCTTATCTGGAAAGTGGAAGAGAGAACTGTAGCAACATCTATCTTACCTATGGGAAAATAAAAGGGAAACATCCATACAGTCAGGGTTATTAGGCCAACTACGGTGGCGGTTTTAGTCAGAATCGTAAGCATAGGTACACGAATAGTCAGCGTCAACAATATGCTCAACCTCTGTGAGCAAATGACAAATCCAGTAGATTTAAAATGTAGCCTGAGGATTTTAGATTAGAAAACAGAATGATTTGCACATGGATGTCAGAAACTAGAGGTGAAGAGAAGATAGGAATGAGCTATTGAAGAGGACCATAGAGTTTCTGTCTAGATAACCTTAAAAGAAGGTGTGATTCTCGTTTTCTTGGGAGTGGCTTTGAAAAAAACAACCTTCAGGATTGAAAAGAGGGCCTGTGCCAGGACGATCATTTCTTCAAGTCCTTTCTCGACACGTTTTTCTTTTCCTGGCTTTAGCCTATGCAGGCATCTCCGAATATAAAGCATAGCTGAACATTTTTAAGAGGAAAACTTTAAGTTGCTTATCTTTCCTGATTTCACTCTAGTACAGAGGAAAGGAAAAGGGTATTAGAGGCTGGCGAGCTGGAGATATTTGTAGACCACGCAAAACATTCGTCAGGAGCGCAAAGGAAAGCGCCTGAGGAGAACGGCGGGTTTGCGCATGCTGTGTGGGCCTTGCTGCTTTTACCATGGTTTACAAAAACATAGAACTCAGCCAAGAGGGCACCTGGGTGGCTCAGTGGGTTAAAGCCTCTGCTTTCGGCTCAGGTCATGATCTCAGGGTCCTGGGATCGAGGCCCGCATCGGGCTCTCTGCTCAGCGGGGAGCCTGCTTCCCCCTCTCTCTCTGCCTGCCTCTCTGCCTACTTGTGATCTCTCTCCTTCTGTGAAATAAATAAATAAAATCTTAAAAAAAAAAAATTAAAAAAAAAAAAAAAAAGAACTCAGCCAAGAATTGATTGGTTTGCAAACAGAGATGGAAGGAAACAGAGAAAGTATGGAAACGTATATTTTCACGCTCCTTCGTTTGTTCATTCATTAATCAAGTATGTCCCTGGCACGAGGACTACATCAAGGAACTAACCACCCGAGGAGCTTGTATGCCAGTTGATAGACAATAAGCAGAAATTATAATAAATAATCTATATATGCTAGGAAATAGTAAATGCCCTGGACAAGAAAATGGTGGAGGACAGTACGATTTGGGGGTGGCGATGAATCGTCGGTGACTTTGAATAGGGTGGTCCAGGTAGCAGTCATGGAAGAGGCAATATTTGAGCAAAAGCATGGGAGTGAAGGAGCTGGCTCTACAGATGGGTGGAGAAAGCTTGTTGCAGGTAGAGGGGTCAGCAGGGTAAGGGCCCGAGCTTCGGACGTGCTTATGTCACATCGGGTGGGCTACTGGGGAAGGTCACTGGATGTGACGCCCTCAGCAACCTCCCCATGGTCATTCTCTGCCCCTGGGGAAGAATGAGAATAAGAACCAAATGGAAAAAAGAGCTAGCAGTTTTTTCTTGGACAAAGAAAGAAAGAGGATTAAGAATTTTTATCAGGATTATCAAACTGTACAAATAGGAATATCTTTAATTTTAGAATAGAATACATTCTTCAGCACATCTTTAAAATCCCATTTTAGGGCGCCTGGGTGGCTCAGTGGGTTAAAGCCGCTGCCTTCGGCTCAGGTCATGATCCCAGGGTCCTGGGATCAAGGCCCGCATCGGGCTTTCTGCTCGGCAGGGAGCCTGCTTCCTCCTCTCTCCTCTCTCTCTGCCTGCCTCTCTGCCTACTTGTAATCTCTCTCTCTGTGTCAAATGAATAAATAAAAATCTTTTAAAATCCCATTTTAGAACTGCATTGTATAACAAGAATTAGGTCATTCTTATGTTCATAAAATTCTTCCTTGATGAGCCAATGTATTTCTCTGAGAGGCAGCATAATGTTTTGAAAGCAGCCTAGATTGGGGAGGGCAGTCTTAAATGAGTTCTAATCTTGACCTCTCCACTGACTAGCTGTGTAAGTTACTTAATAACTTTAAGCCTCAATGTTCTGGGTATAAGATAAGAGTAATCATACTGGATGAATGAAATAGCATATGGAAGATAAATAACATGGCGTCCGCTCCATCGAAGGCACCAACACGCGTCGGTTTCTCCACAAAGCAGGAGACTCAGTGATGATGTGGGATAGGGGGTTTCTGCTGTCCTTGAAAAGGAGATCTTGTGGAAATACTTACACTTGTATGAAATAATGTAGTTGGCCAAAGCAGAAAGAGGAAACTTTGCTTTCCATTCCAACACATTTGGCTTCATTTTGGGGCTCCTTCTGAAAGCCTGCTGACCTCAAGCACCATATGAAGAACTGTCTGGGGTGAGAATTTAGTATGATGATGAGAAGCATGATCTCATGAAAAAAACAGTTCTTGTGATGTCTTCAGCCCTAACTTAAAGTCCTGTGGTTGCCACTAGATCAAGTAAAACCTGGGATAAAGACAAAATCTCTATGGTGATTTGTTCATGGAAGCCAACTTGCTAGCAGGCTGAACTTCTCAATGATTTTACAGTCTGGTATTTTTATTGATGATATTTCAGTTATATACTGTCCATTACAAATTTTTCTAACACCATAGTAATGGCTCAAAGCTCTTCCTAATTATGCAAAATGCTGTGAAGAATCACAGGGGGATTTCAAATGCTTTGATTAAAATGACATTCACGGAATTGACATTTAAATGACTAATTTAGCTCTACTCCCATACTCTTCCTTTAGCTCTTACTCTTATATTTTGTATTGTATGTGGAAGATGTTTGGAGAATTTCAGAAGCAAAACTATCACCATCAGCAGTGGTATATTTATAAAATTAAATCTTCATTGTTCAAAGAAAAAAAAAGTCCTGTTGCTATATAGACAACTTTATTTTTAAGTGATATGACTATATCATTGGAGTAAACTACTTCATAACATCTTTTGATATTCTTCCGCCTTTCCCCATAGGAATTTGTACCTTTGTGTAATGTGGGATAGCAGAGGGAAGTGCGTTTTAGAGTTTAAAAGTTCTTGGTTTGGGGGCGCCTGGGTGGCTCAGTGGGTTAAAGCCTCTGCCTTTGGCTCAGGTCATGATCTCGGGGTTCTGGGATCGAGCCCTTCCCTGTCCCTCTCCCCTCTGGGAACCATCAGTTTGTTCTCTGTAATTAAGGGTCTGTTTCTTGATTTGTCTCTTTTCTCTCTCTTTTTTACCCCCACCTTTCCTCATTTGTTTTATTTCTTAAGTTCCACATACAGTAAAATCATATGGTATTTGTCTTTTCTCTGATTTATTTCACTTAGCATGATATTCTCTAGCTCCATCCATGCCTCTGGAAATGGCAAGATGTCATTCTTTGTTTTTTTTTTTTAAAGATCTTATTTACTTATTTGACAAAGAGTACAAGCAGGGGGGGTGGCAGGGAGAGGGAGAAGCAGGCTCCCACTGAGCAGAGAGCCCTACCTGGGGCTCGATTCCAAGATCCAGGGATCATGACCTGAGCAGAAGACAGATGCTTAACAACTGAACCACCCCGGTGCCCTAAGATTTCATTCTTTTTTATGACTGAATAATATTCCATTGTACACACACACACACACACACACACACACACACACACACACACACACCACGTCTTCTTTATTCATTCATCATTTTGATGGAAACTTGAACTATTTTCATATCTTGGCTATTATAGATAATACTGCTATAAACATAGGGCTGCATGTATGCCTTTGAGTTAGTTGTTGTTTTCTTTGGGTAAACACCCAGTGGTGCAATCGCTGGATCATAAGGTAGTTCTATTTTTAACTTTCTGAGGAAACTCCATACCATTTTCCGCAGTGGGTATACCAGTCTGCCTTCCCACCAACAGCACAAAAATGTTCCTTTCTGCCCATACAACACAGTGTTGTTAACTACAGCCACCGTGCTGCATGCTACATCCCCAGGATTCATTTATTTTATAACTGGAAGTTTGTACCTTTGACCACCTTTACCCATTTTCCCCAACCTCTACTCCCTGCCCCTGGCAACCACCTATCTGTTCTCAGTTTCTATGAATTTGTTTTCTTCTTTTAACTCCCCACATAAGTGAGATCAAACAGTATTCTGGCTTACTTCATTTAGCATAATGCCCTCAAAGTCCCACCAGTGTTGTCACAAGTGGCAGGACGTCCTGTTTCTCATGCCTGAATAATATTCCATTGTATATACATACCACATCTTCTCTATCCATTCATCCACTGCTGGACACTTACGTTGCTTCCACGCCCTCACTATTGTAAACAGTGTTGCAATGAACATGGGGGTACAGATATATTTTCAAGGTAACGTTTTCGTTTCCTTCAGATAAATTCCCAGAAGCGGACCTGCTGGATCACATGGGAGCTCTGCAGTTCCCCTTTTAATTTTTTGAGAAACCTCCATACTGTTCTCCACAGTAGCTGCACTCATTTACATTCCCACCAACAACGCACAAAGGTTCCTCTTTCTCCGCATCCTTGCCAACACTTCTCATCCCTTGTCCTTTTGATAATAGCCATTCTAACAGGTGTGAGTTGATATCTCATTGTGGTTCTGGTTTGTAGTCCCCTGATGATCAGTGACGTTGAGCACACTTTCATGTGCCTATTGGCCATCTGAATATCTTCTTCGGAAAAATGTCTATTTGGGCCTTTTCTCATTTTAAATTAGATTATTAATTTTTTTTAATTTGCTCTTGAGTTGTAAGAGTTCCTTATATATTTTGGATAGTAACCTCTTATCAGATATGTGGCTTGCAAATATTTTCTCCCATTCCATAGATTGTTTTTCCATTTTGTTTTGTTGATTATTCCTTTTGCTGTACAGAAGCTTTTCAATGTAGCCCCACTTGCTGGTGACATTATTAAAGGAAACCAACCAACAAAGTAGTAAATAAAAGAGGCCATTCCTGAAGCCATGTTAGGAGTATCATGAACCAGAAATGATTAATCAAATTCTGAGTAGCTGTGGTCCAGTACAAAATAAAAATAAAGAAAAACAGTTAATAAATCATCACTTTAAAAAGACGTCCAGTAGCAGATGGATGAATTTTCCTAATAAGGAGAGGATGCAAGTAACAGAACCAAAGGGTCAGCTTTACCTTGCTGGTCTGGGGGAAGCTGTTCTAAGGACCTCATGTAACCCTTGGCAGACTTCAAGCAAGGGCTCTGAGAACAGGTGACAAAAGCAAAAGTGCCCAGGACGGGCCTCCCCCATGCCCTGAACACTCCAATGGGAAATTGGCTCATGGCTTCATCACAGACATCCAGGGCAGAGGCTGGACCATTGGACTATTGCGGAGACCATTAGTCTGTTCCCAGTTCCCCCACACACAAATTCTCTAACAAGGAGGACTTTTTCAATTATCCAAATCCAACCCCAGTCCTTCTCCAGGCTAAGAAAGCTTGAGAGTGACCTCCAGACAGGCCTATGGTCACTTTCACTTCAGTTGACTATAAAACCAGCAACTCTGGTTTTAATAGTCTCTTGCTCTACTTTATGGTGTTATCACAGGTACACATACCCCTGAACAAAAAGATTTTACTTGCTTATCTTTACACTAGACTTATTTATCTTGTTTGTTATCTCTCTTCCCCTGCCAGATAGAAGCTCTCAGAGGGCAGAGATTTTTGCCATTTTGTTTACGTCTATATTTCTGGTGCCTTGAACAGTGCCTGACACACAGAAATTTCTTTTGACTCTATTAGTGAACCAATAGAAGTGAGTGGAAGTGGTTCCTGATGTCCCTCATTCCTCGCAGGCTTATCCGAAGATGTGTGTGAACCTCAACACCTCTGGGGAAAGGACTTCAGAAGGTCACAAAAGCCTAGCCCTTTTTGTTGCCAGTAGTCAAGGATTCACCTACAAACTCATGAAAAATCCTTGCTGCATGGTAGGTATGCACTTTTATTTCCTATTTCTTGCTGTGTTATCAAGTCTAAAGCAGGCCTGGCTATAGACAAACCATCAGTCCCGTAGTGGTAGCACACAGCACCTTCACCAGGACACCTAGCAGTACCTAAATGCATCCATTCTAAAGCCTCTACCCATGACCCCCTTTCTTCATGTCTTTCCTAAGACAGCATCAGACTCTATTATACAAATGGCCTCCTGACATGCATGGGCTCACTGCCTGATTCCTGTGACCTGGAGATCCAGGGGTCCTGATAACAGCCCTCCCTCGACTGGCCTCCTTAAGCTAACCTGAGCAAGAAAGGAGAAGAAAGAAGGAAATAAGCTCACCTGCCCACTGGTCTCTATGACCTATGAGAACAGAAAACCAGATTCTAAAACTGAATCCAGGGATCCACCTTGGGTCACCTCCTTGCACTCTCTTACACAATTTGATGTGGCCCTACTTCTACTTTCTTTCAGATCTTTTTCCTTGCCCTTGAATTCATAGAATATGAAGTTCCTCTACCAAGTGACAGCTCTGTCCTCTTTCTTCACACGGCCCCTCCTCTCTTTCCTTGCTTTGTGTGGGCTGCTCCCAACTGATGCCCAGAGTTCGGAGCTCATCACGGAGTAAAGTCCCTACGTTCAGCTGGAGGGAGGCACCCTTTCCTCAACCTCACAGTGCTTTCAAAACTGACACCTCACATACTTTGGTGGAATAACTAAGACAACCCGGAACTGTGAAATAAAACATAACTTCCATCTAGATACATTCTTCTGAATAAGGATGCACTGGGATGTACAAGAATAAATTTTTGGTCTCAGAAACAGTCAACTTTTCCTTTTCATAGTACCCTACTTTCCCACTGATTACTTACAGCTCGTAATAAAGACCTAAAGAAGCATGGGGATTTTTTATACATATTGAGCAAGTGAAGAGAGATGAAGGGTATTTATAATCCATCAGATTGAAACAGGCAAATTCATTTGAACAAGCTAATTGTCCCCATGTGATAAGGGGGGTGGTTTGTTTCAGCTTGTTGCCATTTAATCCATTTCTAAAAGAGAATCTGCACTTCAAAAGGATTTTCTAATTTATGAGCCACCTCTTTGTTTCCTCCTGTCTTGGGTGAAGTCACAAAGCTATCTTTGTAACTTCATCATCATTTTCCAAGCAACACACTCAGAAGCTATAAACAGAACATTAGGGAAAGTCAAACCCACAACTGGTAGGGAAATTGGATTAAACATTGGTCTATAATCACGGTCAAAAATGACCACAGTGAAAATTAATTAAAGAGAAATATTTCTGTTGCCTTTAGTGTTATTCCGTTGCTTTAAAGAACAAGTCTTCCAGATAATAGCACTTGACTCCCAAAGTAAGATGGTGATTTATGAATTTTCTCACTAAGGAAATTACTGGTTATTGACATGGAAAAGCTCCAGACTTTCTAGTTTGCCTGTGAAAATAATTTGGTGTAATTTGCAACTTGTGCAGATGCAAGAGAAAGATGAGAATTCTCTCTAGAACAGAGTTCCCTCTCATTTTCAATTTGGTTTCACTGCACACCCTTCATCCCAACACGTTAGTTACAAACAACTCACCTGACAACACAGCCTCTTCTTCCCCTGAGTCCTTGCAATTGTTCTCTGAGTCCTTCCGGCCTGTCCACTTGGGCCACAATTATTTGAAGAACGAGCTACCTCAGAGGTGGATCAAACATGAAATGACATCTTTCTGACCTCTTCCTGGCCTTCTCCTTGGAAGGAGAACAGCAGTTGCGTGTCAGCAAGTCTTTGAACTTTGGTATCACCTTTCTTTGAATTTTGAAGAGCCATTCTGCAGCAAGTTGCTTTGATTTTTACTTAACTGACAGGCCTAGCTGAGTTCTTGGTTTTAACCGGCGATGTGACTTTATTATTTTTTTGTTCCTCTACAACCGTGTATTGCTAATTTAATGTGATGTGGTTTGTGTTTGATCTACTGAGGAAATAAATTTTGTATGGATTTTTTTTAAGTTAATCTAAAAGTAGATAAATTATGAACAAATTTTCTCTCCTTTTTCAGTAAAGCTAGACAGGTAGCCAAACAAAGTAAATTATTACAAATTCAAAACACAGCTTAATACTTTGTATTTAAAAATAGAAAAGAGGGGCAAAGCACTTTGTCCTACCAAAAGTAGAACCTGGGTAATCAAGTTCTTGGTGGGGGCCTTTTGAGTCCAGACAGGTAAAAATGTAAGTGCCCCCCCAGGTAAGGAGTGACCATTGGGTGTGGATTTGAAAGCAGAAGAGCTGGGGAAGACAAGTTAGGTTACTAAAACCGTTATTAAAAATGATGTGATATATGGGGAGGGTTTGTGCTATGGTGAGTGCTGTGAAAGGTGTAAGCCTCATGATTCACAGACTTGTACCCCTGGGGCAAATAATAAAAATAAATAAATAAAAAAAATTACCCCCTCCAAAAATGATGTGATATAAGCTTGCAATTAAATATATTAAAACCAAATGTAGTAAACACTCAAGNAATTACCCCCTCCAAAAATGATGTGATATAAGCTTGCAATTAAATATATTAAAACCAAATGTAGTAAACACTCAAGCCTCGTCACTGCCTAATGGTTTTACCCCAGTTTCCTATTCTCTATGATCTCGAGGTAATTTACATGTATCACATCTGCGTGGCAGAAATAGTTTCCGGGGACATGGTCCGGCACACCTCTTCCTGGCTCCGGGTGCTCACGTGAGCTTGGGAGCTTGCAATTGGTCTTGGAGTATTTATACCACACAAGTTCACATATGATACAAATCAGTCTGTTTTCTCTCCAGACCTCCACTTGTTTCAGACATGTACTAGCACGCTACTAGGTAACAGCATAAGACTCTCACTGTTTCAAAATGGAAGTAGATCCAAGACTTGCTTGCTCTAAACACTTTTTAGTTTTTTACCATTTAGCACCCTTTTCCCCTTCATCCTGTACCATCATGCCTTTCTCTGTGGAATTACATCTTTCTTATCTGATGTGGCTGGGCCAAAGGGTGGGAGTCCAAAGACACCAGCCCTCCCTGGTTTCAGGAGTGGGCTCATGACTTGGGTCAGACCCAACAGTATTCCAGAGCCCCGGCTATGATGACTGGTTCTGACATGGTTCTGACACAGGCCAAGCTGGGGCAGAGATCTCCTTAAAATATAACTGCTGGCTGCTGGCTGGGATAAGGAGTTGCAAATGTAGGCTTAAGGCTGCCTCAGGCTGTCTTTACCGCATGCAATGATGCATAGGCAGAAGCAGGGCCTTCGAGACAGTATCTGAAATTTGCTTGAAGTCAGATGCCCCCTTGGACTTCCCAGGTACCTGAGCCTTGCTTGTATGATCGATCAGCATTTTTTTTTCTTTTTTTTACCTCGAGTAACTCTGGTAAAATGCTGTATGATAGGACATAGTCGTATGGAGAACACTGTCGGTATTTCTGGGTTCTAGTGACAGAGATGCACAGGGACATTGCAACTTGATCTGCTTTGTGACCAGATCTGGATGTTCGTTAAAAGAGTTCTGATTGTGTTTATCAACCAGAATTTTGTGGAAACGTATGAGGTCGTATTTAAAAGACTAAATATTGTATGTGCTTAATACTTTGAAGTTCATGAAAGATAAGGAAAAGGGAACGTCTCTCCTCACACCCCCAGGATTTATGCAAGCATGGTGTGGAATACGGTAAGAAACTTTGCAGGAAATCTTTGTGGAGAGAAAGGCTGTCTCTTGAAGGCTGTGCCTTCAGCGGCACCGTAGTGATGATTCAGCAGTTTTATGCAGCACCCCACAGCTCTCTTTGTGAGCAAAGCATATGGACAACACTGTTTGATGTGAGGCAGAGGAAGCAGATTCAATAAATAAAGACATTCTAGCTCATCAATATGCTGTTTGACCTTGAGAGTTGAAATTGTTTCTGTATAAACCAGACTTCCCATTTCTAGGCCTCTGGGCTCAAAGGAACCAAGCAAGAGAAATACACTATCCTGTTTTCTAACAAGCCAAAAAAAAGTTCATTCGTTGGCTACTTGCAAAGTAAACTCAAGCTAAAACTAAGCTTTTGACGTTTTAGAACTATTTGTCTAATATATCTCATATCCACCAACAAGCACGCTTTCCTTCAAAACAAGAGCCGTGTCCTCATCGCCGTTGGAAGCTGTTGGGGGAGCATTTGCTTTCCCTTTCACCTTTCTGTGGAGATGAAGGAGCAGAACCAGCGTGAATACTCCTGGATCTTCTCTCTGCCCCTTTACTCACTCTTCGTCGTTGGAATAAAAGCAGATCTGTCTGGCGAGACAGCAAGTAAACTGACACATACTTACCAAGCTGACTGGGGGCCGGGGGGAGCAGGCAGAGCATTGAAACGCTGACAACTACCAGCCCGTCCTTCAGCGAGCTCTCTCTGTTCTGCTGGTCACTGTGTTCTCAGGTCATTCTTCTCTGTACTGGCGGCTGGGGAAGACGTGTGCTCTGTAGACATAGTTGTCCCTACAGGTAAGGAACAAAGCCCAGATCAGGAAGAAAGGAGGAAATTCTGACCTTCACTTACACCTTAGCTCCCCCATCTAATGGTGTTTCTCGAGGGCTGCCAAGCCAACAAGATGGACTCTACTGCAAGGTGCTTTCACTGCTTTCTGCCTGTGTTCGTTGGTAAAGAACCCAGAAGTAGTGTCAGTGGGTGATTAGCACTCTAGGCACGAAATACCAACCCAGGAATTCTGGCAGGGAAAACTTATACCTAGACAGAGGAAGGAGTATTTGCAGGACCAAGAACCATACAGGGACCCCAGCGCTTTGAAGTGCCTTCTGCCGCTGCCGCCCTTGGGCTTTTGGTGACAAACTGGGTCCCCTCCCCCCCCCAGAAGCTTTAGTGTTTGAGTATTAATTATAGCTTTGCTTAGTCATTTAAGGCACAGGCCCAACTTGTTTAGAGAGAAGAGGACTCGTTTTGGAATCGGGATAGGTTTTTCTAGAACCTAAGACTAGGTGAGAGGAAACGTTCTTGTGTGTAGAGAGATCCAGTCCTGTGTTTGAGACCAGGTCTTCCTGGGAGCTTAGACCAGAGTGGTGGTTTGACTTCTTTAGGGACCCCGAGGACAAGGTCCCTCCTGCATCTTGGCAAGGCTCATCTCAGGGCCATTAGAACCTCTGAAGAGAGGCATTAAGAATGAAAAACAATTTGTAGTAACATTCCTTTTAAATTTCATTGGCTAATCAGGAATGTAGAGAGTAGATGGTACTTATGGGAGCAAATGATAAAGTGTTGGTGTTGCAGTTGTTGGGGCTGGTATTTGGGACTTCTGTGTCCCAATGCTAGGACCAAATTCTGCTCCACTTTACTTTGAACTATAACCAAGGATGGAGATGCAGTTTTAAGGAAGTAGGCTGAAATGGCTTAACCACTTAGAATCACTGCTACCTTGTTGCTTCAATTTGGCTCTGAACTAATTATAAGCTCTGAACGTGACTGTAAACGTCCTGTGGTCAGGACACAGGCATATTTTATCAATAAAGAAAGAAGCATGGGCCCTTTATGGTACAGGGTATACATCAACTTTTGCATTGGAAGTAGGAAAAAAAAAGCCAAAGGGGACATTAAGCAGCTGGCCAACAGAGTATACAACCCAAATATCTCTTAGCCATACAGGAAACAAGTATCATTTTTTTGAATCTGCGAAAGCCTCACACAAACTCCAGGGCAGGACTCTCTGATTAAAGCTAGTCTGGAACACATCACATCTGTTAGGGTGTAAGTGGGCTTTCTAGTGCTGTTGTGAATGTAGTTAAAAGAAATCTCACACTCTCAGGACTCCCTGAAGAGACAGGAGTACAGTTGAAGAGATTTTGAATGCTGTTGTCCCAATCACCGCAGAAAGAAGGACCATCTACCATGGAGCTTGACCCCATGTAGATGTCCTTATGGCTTGAGGACAGAAAGCAAAGGAGCATCTCCTGTCCTTAGGTCCAGAAGTGAAGGGGGAAGCAGAAATGTCCTGAATCCAAACAGATGGAATGAAAGAAAATGAATGGGTAGAGCCTGAATCTCCCACCAGCCCCTTAGGCTCAAACTCAACAGATGTCCACTTCTGGTCAGACTGCCCCTTCCCTATGCCAAGGGGAAGGGGAAAAGAAGATAGAGAGGAGCAAGGTTTCCAGTCACAGGGATGTGGGAAACAAAGGCAAAAGAAAAATTAAATTTCCTTACTACTTACAGCCCACTGACAAGTCCTTGAAACAGGCAGAGTGACATTCCTCTAGGAAGTCAGCTACTAAGGGCAAGAGGCAATCTTAGCCCTACCCCCAGGATCCTGTAAGTCTACTTTAACATATAAAAACTCCTTTGGAAACTTCCTTTATCTCTCCCCTCCAAGATGCACGTTGGCAGTCACCCCCCAAGCATGTGGCTCACCGATATACACCTGAAGGTGTCTCATGACTAAGGTTTTATTAGTTGGTAATAAATGACCTTTTCCTAACAATAGCTAGTCCCCTTTTCCTAACAATTTGTAGGTCCCTGGAAACCTTGTTTCCAAAATTCCTTAGAGACTTACACTATCCCTAACCCCCTCCTTTCTTGAAAAGGATCTAATGGGCCACTCCTCACCACCCTGGTGCCACTCTTTTTGCCCATGGCCCTGTCCCCATGCTTTTAATAAAGCCACCCTTTTGCACCAAAGGTGTCTCAAGATTTCTTTTTGGCCGTTGGCTCCAAACCCTAACAACTTTCCTACATCTACTGCCCTTACCCTACGAAGAAAAGGGAACAAATCTCTTTTTATGTGGAAATGAGACTCCTACTAAGAGTAGGAGCTGAAAAGACAGGGTCTGAGTGTTTAACAGGGGAGAACAATAGTCCAGAGCCCCAAGGCTGGGCAGGTGACAAATCCAGGCAGGTTCCAGTCTTGCCAGATGACCTGTACTTTACTAGAGCTCCCATCCCGGGG
>LNAC01000060.1:1434714-1569449 GCA_002007465.1 Ailurus styani
GGTGGGGGTGGGGGGTGGGGAGGAACTAAGTGACAGGGCCCAAGCCTGACTTACGATACAAAGTGCAAAAGTGGAGGTCATTTGGAAAGGGAAGGTTCAAATGACTTCATGGATACGTGGGGTTACCATGAGAACTTAAAACTGTATTTAGGGCAACAGAAATAATTTCAAGGCAATCCCCATTCCATAAGCAGAAATTTCCTATAGGGTCTCTAACCCTCATCAGTGGAAAATTGGCTATTGCACAATCATCTTAACCCCCTAAAAATGTGAACCTTTAGTCAAAGGGCCTTCAGCAAAAGTATGGCATTTAGGAAACAATGAGTCCCCAGTAATTCTCCACAAAGCTATAGTGCTTCCGCAGGAACTGCTCATGTAGTATTAAAAATCAACTAAGACTTTAACGTCAACTTGGAGTTCATTGTTATACTTCTCAGAAAGGAAAAAAAAATACAGAAAATACATTTTCTGGTACCAGACCACAAATTTCAGTTCAGTTCAAGAAGCTGAAAGAGTAGGACCCCTACCTTCCGAGTGATGCAAAACCCAGCAGGGGCTCTGCTTTGAAAATGCCAGTTAAGAATAAAGCAGGCATAGCCAATAACAGCTGGGGGCAAGAAAGAAACCAGCCAAACTCTTGCCAAAAACTATTGTATTAAATACTAACTCCAACTTTAAGGGGGCAACCACAATTTAGTCTGTTAGAATCCTTCCCTTCTAAGCAGAACCTTTTGCTATTTTCTGAGATGGAAGCATTTCTGTTTGCAAGATGATCAATTTTTTTTCTTTTTTCTTTTAGCCAAGAGCCAGAATTTAAAACTGGCATCAAAACCCAGCCAACCTGCAGCCTGAGAGAAGAAAACAACATTGGTTATTTTATCTAGAGATGAGCCGTTCACATTTTTGATAGATCAATGCCACATTTGCTTGAGGACAAATTAAGGAAGTCTGGTTGTACAAATGCCTCCTATCCTGTGACTTCCTTTTTTCTTTTTAAAATTTATTATTTTAAAATTTTTCATTTTTTGTTTTATTGAAGTGTAGTTGACATACAATATTATATTAGTTTCAGGTGTACGACAGAGTGCTTCAACAATTATGCACATACATTACAAAACACTTGCCATGAAAAGCATGGCTACCATCTGTTATTGTACAGTTATCACAGTATTATTGACCGCTTTCCCTACACTGTGTCTCATGACTTTTCAACTGCCTCTGTAAGTGCATGACTGGATAATGTTGGAGATTATTTGGAATAGTCACCAGGGGCTGCTTCCAGCAAGAGCAGCCAGTTAAACAGCATTTCCACGGTCTTCCTTTTCATAGGGACAAATGGACCCCCCAGGTCGAGGTAGTCCCTGGGGAAAGGAACACTTACGTGATGTTCCATTGGACTGGCCACATTCAGGCTGAAACTTGCCAAGGAGGGTATAGAAGAGGTTTTTGTTTGAGAAGACAAAATTGGGGAGTGGAAATAGTGGAGTTGGGGGAGATGGGATGTTGTGTTTTTAAAACATTCAGATCAAAATAGCTACGCAGGCTGGGAAGATTCTTCAGGGATACCAGAGATAATGGTATGTGCTCTTCCTTCCCTAGAGAGTGCTTTAAAATGACTAATAAAATGAAAGGTAACTATCTTCCCTTAGACATATTTTCAAAGCCTTCAGTAATGAAACCAGTTCTTTGCCAATTTCCCATGCTTAAAGGAAAATTTATAAGGCCATTAACATGGGAATTGTGAAATCAAAGCCACTAAGCATTAAAAATATGTAAAAATGACATTCGATTTTGAGATTTAACTTTGAGTGGGTGCTTAGTCTTCTTAAAACCTCCTCTAATGATTAGACATCCTGATACGCTGAATATATGCCTGCGAAGGTTATAACCTTACACAAATACATACCAGTTGGCATTTTAAGAGAAAAAATAATTATTTAGGGAAAATGAGTTGAGATTTGGCATGGGAATCCAGAAAGAAATATGTACAACGGAAACAAAAGGTGAGAAATAAAATACATTCGGAAAAACTTATGGCCATAGTACCTAGGATTATTCCATGAAGCCACTACCTTTGTTTGCCAATTTTCCTTTATTACATAGCTCCATATGCCCTAATTACATATTATACAGCTTATTTATTGCTCTAGTCTAATACTTTTTTCTCAATTCTTCCTTTAGCACAGACGACTAGAAAAATATTTTTTAAAAAAATAAAATATCTGCATGTAAACGAAGGCTGCAACTTATGTTTCTGCATTCCTAATGAAGATCATAATACCAGCCTTTGGGTGATAAACTTCAGTAGCCTTTCTTCCCTGTATCCCAAGGGTCTGGAACAGTGCCGAGCACATAGTAAATGCTTGTCTTAACCTGGAGTCCCCAGAAAGCAGAGTTTATCCAGTGATATATCTGTGATCACCAAGTCCTTTTCCCATGCAGAACTGAAATGGATAAGGTAAATGGGTCATAATTTTGCATATTCACTGGAATCCTTATCAGGGAAAATCATTTGAAGATTGAAATTTATGAGGATGCTTGACACAATCAAAGATTTCTACCACCTGGAGTTTCACAATTATTATTCTATGCAAGCATCATGACTTTTCTCTGTCTCTGTCTCTGTCTCTCTCTCAGGTTGATGATTACATTAGCCATGTGCCTCCTGAGCTTTTGCTTCTCTATTCTCTCTCTTACCATCAGGGAGCCACTATGAATTTAATTTTCTCCATGCAAATGAGAGCAGGATTCTTTCCAAGTTTGGACATTTAAGATGATGGATGTTTTCCTCACTGGGCTCAGTTCAAATAGAAAAGTGAGAGACGTTGTCCTGGTAGTGGTTTGGAAGCCAGGCTGACAAGTGTCACCTGGCTTTTTTCACTTTGAAAATACATGATCATTTCTCAAATATTCAACAATTAGTACATATTATTTTCATAAACTTAAAAGTATTTTTTAAAAAAACAAATGATTGTTGACAACAACTGAGTAAGTGCAGTCACTCTTTGTTATGAAATGAAGTGAGGTGAAATTTTTTTAAATGTTGGCTTCTTTTTGACCTAAAGGGGGTGACAGTAAGGCATCTTTT
Organism: Ailurus styani; assembly: GCA_002007465.1. Classification (NCBI taxonomy): domain Eukaryota; kingdom Metazoa; phylum Chordata; class Mammalia; order Carnivora; family Ailuridae; genus Ailurus; species Ailurus styani. The sequence continues at coordinate 1,437,803 of LNAC01000060.1, forward strand.
TCAGAAAATTAAACAAGTACCCATTACCCTGGGAACAAGGTATCACTGGACATTTTTATTTTTTCTGGCTTAGAAAGGTCGTGTCTCTCCCCCTGGAGCTCTGGGAAGTTGCATACTTCAAAGGGAAAGCACCATGGCAAACCTCTTTCCTAAAATCCCAAGGTATTTTCTAACTGATAGAGAGGGCCAGAATGGCTCAGACCAAAGTCAACTGGATGGAGAAGATACTACAGATCCCAAAGGGGAATTCACCTGCAGTCCCAGGGATGATGGCCTGTGGCCCCTTCTCAACACTGGGCACATGGCTGTGTGAGATACCAAGGGCCTCGCAGAGCCTGCGCTCTGTGGCTGCTGATCCCTCCACACCTGGTCGACCTGCCAGTGTCCTGCTCGGTATAAAGGCAGAACTCACCCTCTCTCAACTAATTCAAATTAGCTCCACATTTCCACCACTCCACAGGGGGAGGAGAGCTCAAAAGGAAGATGCTATACTCTGCTAAAATTTAGCCATTAACAGGGAAAATAGAACTGTGTTTGTACCCTAAGCTGGTGAAATAGATTTAGTTGTTCTTTTCTTTGTGTCTTCTGTAGGCAAGGTGAGGAGGCAGCACTCCCACAACCAAGTTCTATGCAGTGATCAGGAGCATGGATGTTTGTTGATGATGTTCTGAATAAAGCTTCGCAAATGTCTACTATACATTACATCTGTGAGTTTGAGCATCCTGCCACATGGGAAAAATACTCAGGAGACCCACGTACAGCCCAGGATGACTCTGAGCACCATGGGCTTTCTGATCTGAGAGAAGGGCAAGACTAGGCAAGCTCGATCAGTGAGGACACACTATGCAGAAGTTCAGGTGTCCATTCCGTGGACGTGTTTCAAGGCAGAAGGGGAGTTGAAGCTCCTGTTTGAATGAAAACCCTTACTCCAGAGAGAAAGGGAGTGCTATAGCTTCTAGAAAGCTTGCACTTGCCCTGAAGAGCCTACCCAGCTCAGGTGCTGACAGGACACCAGAAGCCTTCAGTCCTTTGAAACAAGCTTTCCAAAGTGCCATTTAAAGCATTGGAACAAAAACTCATTAAAGAATATGTAAACCAGAATAAGAGGAAGGGATATCCAGGAACCCATTTCTGCAGTCTCCTTTATGGGCTACCCTCTCTAAACATTTAGACCTGTATGAAGAAAGAACCCAGAGGAAACAACAAATACTAATTAATATATTAATAATAGAAAGTATTGGGGTGCCTGGGTGGCTCAGTCAGTTAAACGTCTGCTTTCAGCTCAGGTCATGATCCTGGGGTCCTGGGATTGAGCCCGACATTGGTCTCCTGGCCCAGTTGGGAGCCTGCTTCTTCCTCTGCCTCTGCTGCTCCCCCTGCTCATTCTCTCTCTTTCTCTGTATCTCTCTCTCTCAAATGAGTAAATAAAATCTTAAAAGTATTGCCTCATCAAAGAGAGCACTCACATACTCATGCCTAAGTGTCAGTTATACAAACTGGAAAAAAAAAAAGTGAGTCATAAGCTACAAAACTATACTGTCAAAAATAGACACATAGATCAATGGAATAAAACAGAAAACTCAGAAATAAAGCCACAATTATATGGTCAGTTAATCTTCAACAAAGAAGGAATGAATATACAATGGGAAAAAAAATCTCTTCAACAAATAATGTTGGGAAAACTAGACAGCTACATGCAGAAGAATGAAAGTGGACTACTTTCTTCTACCATACACAAAAATAAGCTCAAAATTAAAGACCTAAATGTGAGATCTGAATCCATAAAAATCCTAGAAGAGAGCATAGGCAGCCATTTCTCTGACAATGGCCATAGCAGATTTTTTTTCCAGATGTCCCCCGAGGTAAGATAAATAAAAGCAAAAATAAACTATTGAGACTACATCAAATAAAAAATTTCTCTACAGTGAAGGAAACAATCAATAAAACTAAAAGCAACCTACTGAATGGGAGAAGATATTTGCAAATGGCATATCCAATAAAGAGTTAATGCGTGAAATATATAAAGAACTGATACAACTCAATACCCAAAAAACAAATAATTCAATTTAAAAATGGGCAGAACACATGAACAGACATTTCTCCAAAGAAGACATCCAGATGGCCAAAGGACACATGAAAAGATTCCCAATATTACTCAGCATCAGGGAAATGCAAATCAAAACTACAGTGAGATATCATCTTATCCACGTCGGAATGGCTAAAATAAAAAACACAAGAAACAACATGTGTTGGCAAGGATGTGGAGAAAAAAGAACCCTTGTGCACAGTTAGTAGGAACGCAAAATGGCATAGTCACTGTGGAAAACAGTATAGAGGCTCCTCAAAAAGTTAAAAATAAACTACCTTACCACCCAGTAATCATACTACTAGGCATTTACCCCCAAAATACAAAAAACACTAATTCAAAGGATACATGCACCTTTATGTTTACTGAAGCATTATTTCTAATAGCCAAATTATGGAAGCAGCCCAAGTGTCCACTGATACATGAATGGATAAAGAAGATGTATATATGCATACACACACACACACACACACACACACACACACACACAATGGAATAATATTCAGCCATAAAAAAGAATGAAATCTTACCATTTGCAACAACATGGATAGAGCCAGAGACTATTATGCTAAGTGAAATAAGTCAGTCAGAGAAAGAAAAACACCGTATGATTTCACTCCTATGTGGAACTTAAGAAACAAAACAAATAAACAAAGGAAAGGAAAAGAGAGCAACAAACCAAGAAACAGACCCTTCGCTATAGAGAACAAATCGATCGTTACCAGTGGAGAGGTGGGGGTGGGGTGCTGGGGAACTAGAGAGGTGGGGATCAGGGTATATGTATACATATTAGCGTTTATGTATCATGATGAAAAAAATAAAATGATTAAAAAACTGTACGATCAATAAGGGGAGAAAAATAAAGGAAATGTGTTTCAAGAAGAAGGAGGAGGAGGAGAAGAAAGAGAGCCAAGTGAATATATTTTCTTCTGAATAAATATATTTTAATATAACATATTTCTGGCTGTATTTTACAAATCTATCCCTGTTTCAGTCCTATGTTGTTTTACCTAAGGTAGCCTAGAGACGAAACAAACTCATTGTCTCATTGTCTAGGTTGGGCTCAGGAAGAATTTATAAATATTGCCTATACTTATAGCCTCAATAATTTTTGACATGATACAAGTGTCCCATAAACCAAAGAAAAGTAGAAGTACAGAAAAATTTGTAAGGAAATTTGGAATAAACAAAAGTACCTTCAATAGAAAACTATGCATTGCTTTGAGTACATTCCAGGCTATCTGATGTAAATCTGTTATTGCCCTTGGAGCTATTTACAATTCTTATAAGTTGTAGATAAAACAGATAATAAGGCAAAATAATTGTCTATTGACAAGTCTTGTTTACCAATATGTAATAAATTCTGACTAGTGAAGTTTCGATTGACTTCCCTTCCCCATGATGGAAAAAAGTTTTGTGGATTCATTTCAATACTCCTGATTTATAAATATGTTTGTTCTTTGGATTCTCTTTAGAATTAGTTATAATAGCTTTCTGGTTCCCTCTTTTAATTAATGAGTCACATAAAATCTTTGAAGCATGTTCATTCTATATTTGTATGAGTCATGGTTTTTGAAAATTATCCTTTAACAGATTTATGAAACAAAATACTCCACCATTTTCAGATTGAANTTTAATTAATGAGTCACATAAAATCTTTGAAGCATGTTCATTCTATATTTGTATGTCATGTTTTTTGAAAATTATCCTTTAACAGATTTATGAAACAAAATACTCCACCATTTTCAGATTGAAAAGAAGCCTTCAATTTTTACTGAAAATTGAATCTTGCCATTAGATTATATTTAAGTGAATTTATATATCTCTGTTACATATTTTCAGAGTAGTGCTTTTGTATGAAAGCATTAATTCCTGCATAGATGGGCTGCCACTTCCAGGCTATTAGGTGAACTGGTTTTCCATAGTATTCTTTTTTTTTTTTAAGATTTTATTTATTTGACAGAGAGAGATCACAAGTAGGCAGAGAGGCAGGCAGAGAGAGAGGGGGAAGCAGGCTCCCTGCTGAGCAGAGAGCCTGATGCAGGACTTGATCCCAGGACCCTGGGATCATGACCTGAAGCCGAACGCAGAGGCTTAACCCACTGAGCCACCCAGGTGCCCATCCATAGTATTCTAATTTTCAGTGACTTCTGCCTGGAAAACTTTCAGACCAACTCTGGTCCAGGGCTAAGGAAAAACTGGGATATAGCCATAGAAAATATGAATTCATTTAGCTTGCTTTGTGAATTATCACATCAAAGCTAAGACTGACAGCAATGTAATTCTAAAAATAACCATTTGATGACAATGCAATAGCTACAACAGTTGAATAATAACTTCACAATTTACATGTCAGAGAATAAATGAAGAAGGAGCAGGCAAGAGACTATAACCTCCTATCTAATCCTTTATATAGGGGAGGGAGACCCAGCTGGACCAAAATCCTGGCTGGAGGTAATCTCACTCCTACCCACTTAGGTCCCAGGCAAAATTAAGAATACATTGTAGAATATGACTCTGGTATATTTTAGCTGCCAACCCCTTATGACCACCTCAGCAACCATTATTCTCTAATCCAGTCTCTGGTGTCAATAGAAGACTTTGGTTTGTTTTTGTTTTTGTTTTTGTTTTTAAAGATTTTATTTATTTATTTATTTGACACAGAGAGATCACAAGTAGGCAGAGAGGCAGGCAGAGAGAGAGGGAAGCAGGCTCCCCACCGAGCAGGGAGCCTGATGTGGGGCTTGATCCCAGGACCCTGAGATCATGACCTGAGCCGAAGGCAGAGGCTTTAACCCACTGAGCCACCCAGGTGCCCCTAGAAGACTTTGAATAACTTTTTCATGCTAAAATATTAATAACTCTCTGAAACAAGAGATGTTGGCAAGGATGTGGAGAAAGGGGGTCCCTCTTACACTGCTTGTGGGAATGCAAGCTGGTGCAGCCGCTCTGGAAAACAGTATGGAGTTTCCTCAAAAAGGTGAAAATAGAGCTACCCTATGACCGAGCAATCACGCTCCCGGGTATTTACAGTAAAGATATAAGTTTAGTGATCAGAAGGGACACTTGCACCCCAATGTTTATAGCAGCAATGTCCACAATAGTCGAACTATGGAAAGAGCCCAGATGTCCACTGGCAGATGAATGTAATGAAGACGGTATGTGTCTATATATAGGTGTTGTGTGTCTATACAACACACACATACACACACAACCTATATATACACACAACACACACACGCAATTGAATATTACCCAGCCATCAAAGAATGGAATTTTACCATTCGTGATGACATGGTTAGAACTAGAGGGTATTACGCTAAGCAAAATAAGTCAACCAGAGAAGACAATTATCATATGATTTCACTCATATGTGGAATTTGAGAAGCAAAATAGGGTCATAGGGGAAGGGAGGGAAAAATAAAATAAGTTGAAATCAGAGTGGGAGAAAAACCATAAAAGACTCTTAACTATATGAAACAAACTGAAGACTGCTGGAGGGGAGGGGGGTGGGGGATGGGGTAACTGGGTGATGGGCATTAAGGAAGGCACTTGATGTGATGAGCACTGGGCATTGTATGCAACTGATCAATCACTAAACTCTACCTCTGAAACTAATAATNTTCCTGGAGGGGAGGGGGGTGGGGCATGGGGTAACTGGGTGATGGGCATTAAGGAAGGCACTTGATGTAATGAGCACTGGGCATTGTATGCAACTGATCAATCACTAAACTCTACCTCTGAAACTAATAATACACTCTATGTTAATAAATTGAATTTAAATAAAGTTAAAAAAATAAAATATGTATAAAATAAACGATTCGTAACCTTCAACATGCTTTCTTTCTCAGCAGGGACATTATTTTAAAAAAGAATCACAATCCACACATGTATAGTCAACCGATCTTTGACAAACAGCATAAGCACTTTAATGGAGAAAGGATAGTCCTTTCAACAAGTGGTGCTGGAACCACGGGACATCCACATGCAAAAAAATGAACTGAGACAGAGACCTTACAGCTTTCAAAAAATTAACTCCAAATGGATCACAGACCTAAATGTAAAACACAAAATTATAAAATTCCTAGAAGATAACATAAAAGATCTACATGACCTGAGGTTTGGTAATTTTAGAGAACCCCACCAAAAACATAACCCATTAAAGAAAAGTTGGAAAGTTGGACTTCACTGTAATTAAACACTTCTGTTTTGAGGAAGATACTGTTAGGAGAATGAAAGTAAAGCCATGGCCTGGGAGAAAAAGTTTGCCAAACATATATCTGATAAAAGGCTTGTATCCAAAATACACAAACAACCCTTAAAACTTAGGAATAAACAACCAAACAACCCAGTTAAAGAACAGGCAAAGGATCTGAACAGATACCCCACCAAAGAAGATATACAGATGGCAAATAAACATATGAAAAGATGCTCAACATCATGTATCTTTAGGAAAGTGCAAATTAAAACAATGAGACGCCACTCCATACCTATTAGACGGCTTAAAATCCACAACACTGTTAAATACCAATGCTGACAAGGATGCAGAGCAGTAGGTAGGAATGCAAAATGGTAAGTAGCTTTGAAAAACAGTTTGGCAGTGTTTTATAGAGCTTTACCATATGATCTTGCAATTGCGCTCCTGGGTACATATCCCCAGGAGTTGAAAACTTTTGTCCACACAAAAAACCTCACCTGAATGTTTACAGCAGCTTTATTCATAATTGCGAAGACCTGGAAACAATCAATTGTCCTTCAATAAGTGAATAGATAAAATTGGTACATCCACACTATGGAATAGTCAGTGATAGGAAGAATTAAGCTATCAAGCCGTGAAAAGATAAGGAGGAACCATATGTGCATATTGCTAAGTGACAGAAGCCAATCTGAAAAGGTTACGTGCAGTATGATTCCAATTGTATGGCATTTTGGGAAAGGCGATACTATAAAGACAGTAAAAAAAAAAAAAAAAATCAGTGGTGGCCAGGATTTGTAGGGAGGGAAAAATATGTAGAGCACAGAGGATTTTTAGGGCAAAGTGTTTTGTAAAATACTGCAAAGGTAGATACATGACACCATATATTTGTTAGACCCCACAAAGCTGTTCGAAGACGAGCTGTACTGTAAACTATGGACTTCAATTAATAATAATGTATCAATATTAGTTAATCAACTATAAGAAATGTAACATATTACCATGGGATGTTAATAACAGGGGAAACTGCACACAGGTGGAGGCAGAGTAGGTATGCTTTCTATGCAATTTTCCTGTAAACCCATAAGTGCTCTAAAAACAAAACCTATGAAAAAAAAGAATCGGTAAATAAAAAGTCTAACACAAAAGTGTGAATCGCTAGTTGTGAAATATTGGTAGGTGTTTTGTCATAAGCAATTCTCCCAACATCTCTTCAATTGCATTAAATAGAAGCATTCTTCCTATCATAATTTGGTCTTCGGAATACTATGGACGAATTTTGTTTCATTCTTTTTTCTCCAGCACCATTCTTTTTGTCTACTCCTGCTTAGACTCTTTGATGGACAAATATTAGCACTGAATCTTAGATTCTTACACATTTCACTGCTTCCTTTGCCAGTGGCCCATAAAAGTTATCATCCCTTTATCCTGAATTTAAAAACACTTTCTATCCTGATAGAGAATTCACCAAACCTTAACGTCTTCCTCATGGTTCAGCTTTACTTTATACAACTCTTCATTCTTCACAATATTTATTGTAGGTACTTTTTTTTTAGCTCTGGCCCAGGAGGACCTGACCTTTTCAGTTATTTTTTCTATACTGCCTGCTACTTGCCCACATGACTTAGCTGTTGAGGACAACTGTTCAAGATACAAATAGAATTTAGGTATTTTTCATCACAGATTTAAATATTGCACAAAGGTTATATTTATGGAAAGGATTGATAATTATCCTATTTTACACACACTAGGGAATTGGACATTTCAATCTAGCTCTGAAAGTTTCAAAACCTATATCCTTTCAAGTAGACTTACCATATTTCATTGTCTAGATTCTTAATTAACTAACCTATGTGTATTCTTGATGATTCTTTCATAGAATTACCCAGAGATTTGAGATTAGCAGAATTAATAGGGGTCTACATGTTTAAAATATTAGGATTTTTAGATACTGGTTATATGGTTTACCTTGTTACTTGAATTAAAATAGGTATTAGTGGATTCAAATTATTCAATTGTTACCAACAGTTTAAAAGTTTTAAGAGATTTGTCAATACCTCCTAAGCAAAACAAGTCAATCTGAGAAAGACAACTATCATATGATTTCACTCATATGTGGAATTCACGAAACAAAACAGAGGTTCATAGGGGAAGGGAGGGAAAACAAAACCAAGATGAAATCAGAGAGGGAGATAAACCATAAGAGACTTTTAACTATAGGAAATAAACTGAGGGTTGCTTTAGGGGAGGGGGTCAGGGGGATGGGGTAACTGGGTGATGGGTATTAAGGAGGGCAGTTGATGTAATGAGCACTGGGTGTTAGATGCAACTGATGAATTACTAAACTCTACCTCTGAAACTTTATACACTATATGTTAATTAATTGAATTTAAATTAAAAAAAGAAAATTTTCAATACCATATCTGATAACAGCCTTTATTTAATGATTATCATCTAGCCAATTTAATGATACACATAATTCACTAACTTTAGCAACTACTTTAATAATTCAAATACCTGTAAAAAAAATAAAAGACTGACAGTACTTCCCAATTAAAAAGTTGATCTTTGCTTCTCCAGCTGAAGTGTTTAGAAAGAGAAGTTATTCAAAGCAAATATTGTAGAACCCAACTCTTATTTCCATTTTATAAACAATAAAAATAAAACATATTTATTGATTGTGCACTAGGTGCATGCCACTGTGAGATGCACAAGGATAAGAAAGATGTTGTCTGACATAATTCTATCTGAATTGAATTTTGAAAAGTAGAAATGGGAAGAAGTTCAATGCAAAGGAGAAAGAAGCATTAAGTTGGCTGGAAATAATTTGGTATTATTAAGCAGAGCCGAGTATCTATTTTGACCAAAGTATGGACACCAAATCAGCAGGAGAAAAAGCTTGAAAAACAGGACACAGAAAAAGAGAACAAAAAGAACACTGAATGTCAGGTTCAGAATTTCTTTAGTAGAAATGGGGAATAATTGAAGGTTTTTGAGCCATTTTGAAGTTTATTCAGAGGCAGATATGTGGGATTGATTAGAAGGGGGAAAATTTAGTGAAGTAAATAGATCATGAAATAGTCTAGAAAGGAATTCATTTTACGTGGTGATAGCAGTTCGTGTAAGAACCAACTCTGGAATAATTGCACCATAATCACTGTAGCAAACAACTAGAAGAGATCAAAGATAACAAAGGACAATATCCCTAGAAAACAATAATTTAGCCAAGAAAAGGAGGTGGCGGAATACCCACTGTCAGGCTGAATTTGTTTTAAAACGGTTGTACAAATGTCTTACAAGAAACAAAGATTTCTGCTTCCTCACAATCCATGAAATTCAGATCAACCTACCCACAGTGAACGACTAGGAAATGCTGGAAAAAAAAAAATCTACTTGAAGACATCAGAGAGCTAATGATGCAGGAAAAAAAAAAATCATAGGCCCATGAGCCAGTAGAAGAAAGAAGCTAAGAGAGGTTATTGTAGACTTTGGGGCTATTTTTCCTTTAGGGCTACCTGCCATTTCCGGAAGAGATTGCTAAGAAGCTAGACAGCTTTCCTCACACTTATGGACCTAGGAGAGGGGTTAGCAAAATTTCCTACAGAGAGCCATATAAAAATAATTTTGGCTTTGGGGCCATTTGTCTCTAAAAACTACTCAACTTTGTCATTATTGCATAGATGTGGCCCTAGGCAATATATAAATGAATGGGCATAAGTGTGTTCCAATAAAATTTTATTTACAAAACCAGATGGTAGGCTAGATTTGGCCTGTGGGTCATAATTCACTAATTCCTGGGCTAGAAGTAAAAATTGGAAACTATAGCCCTCGCAGGAAGGAAGGCCCTGGTAAAGTGCCCTTGGCTTTGGGTTGTGATTCTGCTAGGTGAGCCAGATGTAGAGTGGCTCTCCCAGGGGCTCAAACTCTTGCTCTAAATCATCTGAATCTCTGAGTTAAGGTGATTAGTGCCCCTAGCCCTCCAGAAGCTAATTTAAATCTTGTCTGAAGAAATATAACATAATCAAGAGCTTCAAATTATGTCTATATTTTTATATAAAATATTTAGCTCTAGTCAAAAAATGATCAGGCATATGAAGAAATAAGACTTTATAAAGAGAAACAATAGATGGTAGAAATAAACCAACTGAAGATATAAATAATGGACTTTAAAATAGTTATATTTAATATGCTCAAGAAATAAATGACATAATTGAGAGTAATAGAAAACTGAAAATTCTAAGGAAGGACCAAATGGAAATTCTAGAACTGAAAAATATAATAACAGATATTGAGAACTCAATGGATGGATTTTATAGGTAAAATAGTTAAAAGCATAAATATCGAACTGAAAAATACACCAGGACTTTCAGAAAGAAGAGAAACTAAAGATTAGTAAAGAACATAAGAGACATAAGGGATAAAAGAGAAGATACACGTAATCGAGGGTCATAAATGGAGAGAAGAGAGAAAATGTGGCAGAAATAATATATAAAGGTATAATAAGCTAAGACATTTCCAAAATGAAATACATCAACTCACAGATTCAAAGAACCTGTCAAACCAAAACAGGGATGGGCCACCTGGGTGGCTTAGTTGGTTAAGCATCTGCCTCCAGTTCAGGCCATGATCTCGTGGGTGTCCTGAGATGGAGCACTGCATCAGGCTCTCTGCTCAGTGGAGAGTCTGCTTCTCCCTCTGTGATCTCTTTTGCCTTTGTTCTCTCACAAATAAATAAAATATTTTTAAAAAAACCCCAAAACCCCCAAACCACCCTAAACAAGAACAATACAAGCAAAACCACTCCTAGGAGCATTATACTACAAAACTACTAGTCTGGTGGGGTGGACTATACCCCATGATCAAATATGATTTGTTTCAGAAAGGCAAGGATGGTAATATACAAACATTAATATAATGTACCAATCTGAAAAATTTACCATTCAGGTAAATAAATATGACCTCTTTAAATATTTTATATTCTCAGGGCACCTGGGTGGCTCAGCCGGTTAAGAGTCTGACTCTTGATTTTGGCTCAGGCCATGATCTTAGGGTTATGGGATCAAGCCCCACACTGGACTCTGTGCTCAGCACAGAAGTCTTGCTTAAGACTCTCTCCCTCTGCCTCTTCCCCAGCCCCCCGACCCCCTGCTCACGCCCTCTCTCTCTAAATACAAAAATAAGGTCTTTAAAGAATATTTCATATTCTCCATTTTCTCAATCTTCTCCTTTTGAAATTCTGATTAAAGTTTTTATTAGGCTATGTCACTATATCCTTCATGTTTTTCAACCTTGTTTTCTGGATGATTTCTTCTTGACTATATTCCAGTTTACAAATTCTTTGTCTGTATCTAATATGCTACTTAATTTTTCCATTTAATTTTTAATTATCATATTTTTCCCTTCTAAAAATTCTATTTGATTTTCCCCAAATTTCCTTGCTTTTTTTGTGTAAACTTTTTATTTAATTATACACATATATAGAACAGCACAGGAATTTTAAGGGTACACTTAATGAATTTTCACAAACTGAACACATCTGTGTAAATAACACTTAGATCAAGAAATAGAGCAACCTCAGAAACTCAGAACTTCCCTCGTGCCTCTTCTAGTCACTATCACATAGATGAGATTTGCATGGTCCAACATTTTATATAAATTTAATCATACAATAGTTTGTTTATAACATGATAATTACATTATTACATATAGTTGAGCCTGATGTGGGGCTCAATCCTACAACCCTGAGATCATGACTGGAGCTGAAATCAAGAGTCAGACACTTAACCAACTGAGCAACCCAGGCACCCTGCTAACTCTCTACCTTATATGGACAAAAGCCTTGCCACCTGTCCTCCATTTGACTGTTAAAATTGAGGATGATTATTTAGCATAACCACATGATCTAATTTAGCATCACCAGTAAGGATACCTCATGAATTTACAAATATGATGAAAAATACACATCATCCAAGCAGCATTTTTGCCAAAAATGTTTGACTTCAATCTAATCATGAGAAAGAATCAGAAAAATCCAGACTGTGACACATTTATAAAATGTTGACAAATATTGATGCTCTAAAAATTCAGAAATTCTCCAAAAAGTACTCATTTTGTTTTTTTAGAAGCCAAACCAGAGGTTTTACATGTCTTTTCTTAAATTAAGCAAATACCTGAATCATTAATGTACAGCTTAAAAGGAGACTTTGGAGATTCCAATTTAATTTTTTAAAATTTTATAGTAGTTTGAGTCTCAACTAAACAGAACAAGATTAACAGAAATGAAGTGCCCAAAACAAATGTGAAAAAATGGAAAAATAGAATCTTAAAGATTTGACAATTGATTTGTTTAGGAGATGGTGTGAAAGGTATAATAGTAGTAGCCCTCATAAAGACATCTACATCATACTCCCTGGAACCTATGAAATTATGTGTCAAATTACATGTCAAAGAGGAATTAAGGATGCAAGTAGAATTAAGATTGCTAATCAAGTATGACCCTAAAATAGGGAGATTATTCTGGATTATATAGGAGGGCCAAATCTAATCTTAGGGCTTCTTAAAAGGGGAAGAGGGCGGCAGAAGTGAACCAAATAGGTGGCAGCGTGAGAGGGGCTTGGCCTGACATTGCTGGCTTTGAAGAGAGAAGAATGGGGCCATAAGCCAAGGAATGTAATAAGCCATAGAATACCAAAAAAAAAAAAAAAAAAAAAAAAAAAAAAAAAAAAAGAAAGAAAGAAACATTCTCCCACAGAAAGGAACACAGCCCTGTCAACACCTGGATTTTAGTCCAGTCAGAACCATTTTGGAGTTCTGACCCCCAGAACTTTAAGTTAATAAACTGTGTTTCAATAAACCAGTAAGTTTGTGGAAATTTGTTACAGAAGGAATAGGAAACTAATATGCATGGGTATATAGGGAAGAAATCACCGCAAATGATTCTTGGAATAAAGGTGTAATTTATGGAAATGTAGCAGCTCAACCAGGAAGTAGCTTCTGGAAGGAGGAGTTTAATTTTGAGCACTAACCTGCAACAGAAGTTTAGCGAGGCATTTAGAGTCAGGTTTTGGAGTTAAAGAGGTCTAGTTCTTATTATGGCTCTGCCTATTACAAGCTGTACTAACTTGCTCAAGGTATTAAACCTTTCTTTGGATCAATCTTTTGGCCTTAAGTGGGGATAATAATAGCACCTGCTCCATAGAATATTATAAAGAGAAATAAATGAGACGATTTATGCAAGGTCCTTATACTTGGCTGGCATGTGTTCAAATGTTGGTTAATGAGAATGATGATGATGATGTTGATGATGATATAGAAGGCAATGGCTGTACATTATTTTTTAATCACAGGTGATAAAACAAGTTTAACCAATTGTTTTATGACTAAATGGTTAGTGTAGGGATATAGGACATAAATTATCTTGTTTTCTTGTTTAGAAGGGATGCCGGTTGTATACACTATTTCTGCTTAAATTACTGTTCTCCAGGATCGTGTATATATGCACTCAAACTTAAAGTTAGATGCAGCAGCATTCATTTTCTAAGTCAAGATTTTGTTCTTTTTTTTTTTTAAGATTTTATTTATTTGACAGATAGAGAGATCACAAGTAGGCAGAGAGGCAGAGAGAGAGAGAGAGAGGAGGAAGCAGGCTACCTGCTGAGCAGAGAGCCCGAGCGGGCCTCGATCCCAGGACCCTGAGATCATGACCTGAGCCAAAAGCAGAGGCTTTAACCCACTGAGCCACCCAGGTGCCCAAGATTTTGTTCCTTTTTAAAGGATGTTTGCTCTGCTGGATTCACACACCCATCATTTTGTACCAATACTAACAATATATCTCATGCCTCTTTTAAACGGAGTGCTCTGTGTTTCCACACAGGATGGTTCTGTTTGGTTAGGGAAAGTTGGCATAAAGAGAAGCGCAAACCATTGGCAAAATAACTGGGATGTACACTATCAAAAGCTCTTTGTTGACTCCCCCCATCAAAATACTTTTTTTAAACCAGATCAAAAATAATCATATCTTTCATTCTGAAGGAGAGACCTCTTTACTAATCACCTTAAAAATATTCTAGGATTTTGTCCACTCTGTTTTTATTTATAAGACATTTGCTTGCAACTGAAATGGCTTCTGATGCATGATTTCCAAAGTGGTCCTTCTCCTGTTAACTGAATTAGATGCCTCACAAAAGACTGATAGCAATTCCAAGTTAGTTGGACTGCAAACAGTTACTGCTAATCCAAATACTAACCAAATTCCTAGAGACATTGAGACTATGGCCACCCATAGGTGTTAAAACAAGGACCAAGGATGCCATCCACAGGGCACCTCTGGGCCTAGGCTAGCAAACCATTAAAGCTGAGATGTCAAGGCCCCTGCGGAGTAACCTTTTAACAAAGTTGCATTTGTCTATGTTTCAGTAAGGTTTCAACCTCTGATTAAAAGGGGGAAAATAAAAAAGATTTAACTTGCCAGCTCAACCTTCCGGTAATATGAAAAACTGAAACCAATGCTGTCTGTTGGAAAAGTAGAAAGAAAAGTCTTGATTTAAATAGGGATTTTAAAAATTGAAAAGGAGGACACAGCACTATTAGCTAAAAAAAATACAGGCATGCTTTGGTATTTATGGCACTTGTCATCAGAAAGTCTCAGTGCTCTTCATGGGAAGACCCTGAGAAAAAGCTTTTCAGTAACTGAAAAGAAACTGTAAGACAGACTAAAAGCAGAAGTATTTCTAGTCAAAGATTCTCTTATGTATTCACGGAAAGCTTGTACCTAAAAGTCAAGTCAGCATATTCTTATCATTGAGAATTCGGTGGAATCTGAAATTTCAAATACATTCTTATGTTAAGATCAGGCACTCCCAAAGACATATATCTTTTTATAAAAAATTTATTTCTCTGTAAATACAAATTCCAACATCACAAACAATAGTCCAGTGGAAAAATACTTAGCGATTAACATTGAAAACTTTTTTTTTAATTTAATAAATAGAACTTTGGCATTCAAAATTCTAGCTGTAAACCCTATTAAAAAACAAAAACAAAAAAATAACCCCTTTACAAAAAAAGAGGCAAGAATGATAGATCAGAAGGCATAAGCCAACCAGTGGCTTCACATTCTTTTTACAATAACTGTATTTCAATTAAGTCATGACCACTCTGTATTTACACATGAGGTATTCTGGGTGGTTCAAAAACTGAACCTAGTTTACAAAAACCACCAGTCGTAGTGACTGATTACACACTCTGCTGTGCTTTTAATGTAACCACCTAGCTAGCACCTTACTATACTTCTTGTCATCACACCAATGTGATGCCAAATTTTATGTTTCTGTATTTAAATATTTATACATACACGTACACACATATACACACAAATAACTACATTCCGAAGGAGTTTCCTGCTTACTACACTGGGGAAAGGCTGGGCTCCAAAGACATATACCCTCTCATGTTTCCTAATCTAAGGTACTTAACCTAATAATGAAAACCTGCTCCTTGCTTAAGAAAAAATCCTTAATCAAGTCTATTTACAGAAGAACAAGGTGCAATAATCATCAACATTCTTATAACTCATGTAAAACAGAAATGAACGCTTACTGCAGGCAAAAAGGCACAAAAGGTTCTCTCTGTATGCAGCTGCAATAGTGTTGTTAATGACTTACTGATTTGAAACTACATTAATATATACTCAGTACTTCTTTTAAGTAAGAAAAAAATCCAAAAGCTTTCCCCCTTCATGATTAAATGTATAATATTATCATACAGCAATATATCACCATGGCATCTTGGGGTAAAGGTGGAAATTATACTCTTTACACCAAATAAGAAATTATTTTTCTTGTTTTGTGAACACTGAAAATTGTCCAAAATGGAAACAAAATGAATTAACTTTGGCTCTGAGAGCTACAGCTACTGGCAGTTTCAAATGATATAGTCTGAGTGAGCATGGTTATAAGAATTGCTTATTAGTGTAATTACATATCTACAATGATAGAAATCTACATAAGAGAATGCCAATAATCCAAACTAAAGGTGCGCCTGTGTGCCTGAGCTGAACCATGCTATGTAAAAATATAGTCCCAAATTCTCGGCTACTAAGTTATCCAATGAACTATTACTGATATCAAAAGAACATTTTCCCAATAAAGCAGTTCCTTTAAAAATATCCGCTAAGAGATTTCTAGTAATGTCTTGAACTATGACAAAATTAATTTATAAGCTCATTACTGAGTCAGAAATGTACAATATCCATTTTAGCAACACTTTGCAGCCCTTGAGATTGTCTTTAACAAGCTACTGAAAGAAGCCTAATTCAGTTGAGTAAACTGTCATGACCAAAATAAATTTCACTAAAAAATAATGTTGTTAATATTAAATACTGAATCCCATTTCAAATGTAAAAAAGGGCAACACTTATTTAAAAAGAAATTCAGGCATGACTGACCTAGCCACTATTTAAGCTTTTAAAATTAGAGGCCACTGAAAATCTACTAACAGTTTAACTAAAGTATCCTTCAGACATCAAAAGAAAAGACAACTAACTATTGTGCCTTTGATTCAGTTATTTTTGTCTGCACAGGTAACTGGGTCTTTTATTGAGATACTGTTACTTTATCCCTGCTTTAGTGTGACTGAGGCAGAATAATTTCAACTTCAAAATCCAGAAGACCAATAATAAATGTTAACACTGCATGACACACTTCCTAAGACAAGCACTGAATTCACAAAAGCATAATTAAATATTTTTCACATCTAAGGAAATTACCCAGTAGATTTAACTTCAAAATTTAGGTTAATTTTCATCTCAGACATATATCAGTATAATAACTTCTGAGAACATCCTAGATCAAACTAGACACTATACTGTTTCTATTTTGCCCATCTTACTTGACCTAACAGTAAAATCTTTTTTTTCAATGAGATATCAAAGTTATTACATTCTAACAGAAGAGGTTATCTTGGGAAAGGGGGATTTTTCTGAAAAATAAAATCAAAATTAAATGCTGAAAAATTAGACTACTGCTATTTCATTTCCCCAAAAATATTCCTTCCAAGACTGTCTACTTATTATCTAGGTCCCTTCACAAATTCCAAACTCTAAGAGATTACATTTTGTAACTCAGGGTTACACTTAAACTATCACATCTTTTTTCCCTTTTTTATTTATGGGGAGGTAGACATTTTGGAAACTGAAATACACCAGTAGTAGTCAATTTTCTAAATTAACACATTTTTACCTCAAGATGAGAATTAAGTCAAATTCTAGAAGTTTTAGAAAACTTTAACCCACTGAGCCACCCAGGCGCCCCAGTTTTAGAAAACTTATTTAAAAAATGAAATATTTTACCCTAAGTCAGAAAACAAAAATATAGCTACAGTAAATTAAAGCAAATGACCAAAAGTTTGTTTAGAACAACACTAATAACCATAAAACCCCCAAACATACACTAAAAACCTAGAAGACATTAAGAACCTAGTAACCCAAATCAGTGATTATTTATGCACATCAGTACAATCATCTTAGGGTGCCTTTATTTCCAAAACTGTGGAAGTTGAGCGCTAGGGGTTGGGGTTTCTATTCAGAGAGAATGTTAAAAATGTGGTGTGCTGCACTGTGACTTATCTCTTTCAGATGCTAATATCTACTTAATATAAAGGCCCGTTTTTACAGATACATTTACAAGGCAGAATTCTTTGCATCAGATTTTTGGTATAAATTTACTACTCCCTGATTGTCTTCAAACCACCAATGTTTAAACACATTAGAATGCCATGTTCTTACAAGCGACTTTTCCTTATGAGGATAGGTACTCGGAATGCAGAATCACTATAATACACTGATTTCTTAGTGCCCAGATCCTAAGAAGTAAGAGTAGGGAGGACTCAGGCACTGAACAAAAGGAAAGTCTGATGTCCTTACAATGTATTATAACTGATTGTTGTAACATAACCACACAATAACTTACTGAGCGCTTCATATTAGCCAAATTCTGAACTGAATGTCCTCCTGGGTAGTTTCCTTGAAGTTTTTATCCCACATATGTTTTCACTGCTGAAAATATTTAAGAAAAACCTTTTCTAGGAGCAGCTTTTATAACAGTATATAGGCCTGGCAACAAAAACAGACATGTGATCTGTTCTTGCTCAAAACAGTATTATCCTGCTGAATTCACCCCTTATTCCTCCTACCTCTTACTTGATCTTGCCCTACATGAGACCCGCTTGCATTAAGAAAACAAAGCAGTTTGTAAAGAACAATGATTGCCATAACTAAGTGTATTCAAAAGAATGTAATAAATGTTCTGAAGTCAATTAAACATATAGTCCTTCCAAAATTCCAAACAGAATAGGAAAATACTTGTTTGGAAGTTTAAATAATTGTATGTTTACTTAAAAATCAGTTGCATTTCATAATGATATCCTATACTCCAGAAGAAAAAATGACCTTGTATTATATGAAAAACCCTGTTTTTAATGTACTTTACCTAATAAATGTAATTGAAATATCACCTGGTTTTGATACTGTTTTATGTTTGTGATAATTCAGATATAAAGAATACAGGTTGGCTTTTTCTTAAAGTAGTTTTAACTTTAAAACATACAAAACTGTTAAAATGTAAACGTTTGGGAATTGGATAAATAAACTATTGTTCCAGAGTGACTTTGTTAATCCTTCTTTTACAACAATGGCCTTAGAAGGTTAGCATTAATTCTTTATGGCTTTGTTTACATTGATACATGTAAGAGAAAAATTGTAAATAGTAAGGGACATGTTAAAATAGTTCAAATTATGTTAAGTTGCCTTGTGATATATAAATTGCAATGCTAATGAAAAAGATTATCACATCAAAATTTCACATCTCTAAGGCAACCCACAATCACTCTGGAAAAATAGCTGACCTATCTACAGTACTAAGATCAACCCAACCCCACCACCTCATCATCGCCAGCACAGCGGTTGTTCAAAAGACAAATGGTTTTGCCAGCTGTACTACTACTAAAACACTTGCCCACTGTTGGAACTCTTGTTCAGCCAGCCCTAGAAAACCCCAAAGTACAACACGAGCTTCTACACGAAAGAAAAGAAATACAAGAATAAACAGTGTGTGCCTTTCTTAGAAGCTTTGCTTTGATCCTAAAATCCTTATAATTTTGTGAATAAACACACATGTGCACGTGCATGTGCACACACACACACACACACACACACACACTACAGATAAAAAGAAATCCTACCCCTTTATCTGAAGGGCACTCTTCACAGCTTGGTCCTACAATCAGTAGTTTGAGAAGACAGACTTTTTTTTCTTGTACACTTCATCACATTTTTCAAATAGTAATTTGGTTTTTTGGCCTGATTAGATAAGCCCCCTTTGAAACCTCATCAAATCCCCTTTCTTCCCTAGTAAAACAAATCCACAGGAAAAAAAATTCCTATGTGTAAGTGATATGTCACTTGCGACTTTCCATTATGGCTCCTAAAAAGAAATATGAAGAACTGTAACACAGCAGCATTTAACAATGGGTCATTATTGCTGTGGGACCAATAGTTGATCACTGGGTAATGCAGTTGTCTCCCATGTCCTGAGCATAGCGGTCGGATATTGTAGTCCTTAATTCATCGATGTCCCTCCGTAACTGGCATACATCTGACAATTTTTTACTGAGTGTTTCTGGGCTATAGTCATTCTCAGTCTCTTCAGCTGAACAGTTCATTGCTGTGGAAATAAAATATGGAGAATGTCTCACACTTTTTTGAACAAAGGCATTTTAGGATTTTTAACTTAATTATCATTAGAAATATAATGCTGTATGTTGAATACCAGTCAGGTTCAGGTTTAAAGGATGTATCATTCAGTATTAAATAGATCTTATTTATTTGCACCTTCTAAATTTTTGCTAATTAAACTGCATTAAATCCATACAGTAATACACACATGTTCAACATGTTTAAAGGATGACAACATTCTAAAAGTAAGAAAAAGCATGTTCTAATAGTTCTCTTCAAGCTCAACACAGCATTCATTCTGACTTGACAAAAATCTGAAAATCACTTCTGTATTAAGGAGTGATAGCTTAAATTTTTATAGACTGCAAAATGGGTTTATTGGCATGAAAGCATAAATTTCTAAAACATATGTTAAGTGTGTGTGTGTGTGTGTACACACACACATACATATATGTGGATATACATATATATATGGAACACTACAACCCCACACAATTCAGTTGGGCTGATGGCTAGCTGCCCAACAGCTGAATGACTGAGGGTGAAGTCCTGAGTCAGCCGGCTTTTAATTATTTATGTCAGTTCCTCTCTTTGTCAGCACATCTCAACATAAAAGCTGATGGAGTCAGTAATTGTAAAATCTTTCCTTATGCCTTCACTGGCATTGGTAGCTTACTGGAGGTGTAAGAGTCAGATTAACTTATTTGTTATTTCAACAAACACTGACTGAACACCTGCCATGATCCAGGCACTATGCTAGATGCGAAGGCCAGCAAAATAGTGGACATAGTGGTTTATTCTTACTGATTTACATATACTTCATAAACAAGTAGGCACACTCAAGTACTGTAGGTGTCCTACCACCATACACAGGCTACGGAGGCACAAGGAAGAGAACAACCAGCCTAACTGGAGAGGGTACAGGTTCACTGGATGGGCCAAGGATGCAGAATGTACAAAGGTACAAAAGCAGAAAACCAAAGAATATGAGAAACTTCAAGAAACTAAGTAATCAGCTCTAAAATGGCAGATCACAAATTATGAAAGGCAAGGGTCAAGAAATAAGGCTAAAGAGGCAGGTGGGACCTACCTATCTCTATTTTAGGGGACTGTAAGTATTAGGAAATCAGAATCACCATTAGGTTAGATCACTCTGGCAGCAATGTGGAAAACATGGATTAGTGGGGGAAAGTGGGCAAGACAGTTGACAGAGAGACCAGTCCAGATGAAGGAATTTGAAAGCTTGATTTAAGGCAATAGTGCAATGGAGATGTAATGGAAGGAATGAATGCTAGGAAGGGACTGATAAAATGATAGAGCTCAACCATCCTAAATTGTATCGGGGTTATGGATTAGGCAAAGGACACACCCAGATGAAGTAAAGAGTAGGGTGGAGAAAAATCTGGATTAGGGTGGGTAGGTGGAGGTGGTGCTACTCATTGAGAGGAGGAGCAGGTTTAGGAAGTGAAGAAAGGTAGGTTCTCTTTTGGATATATTTGAGTCTTATGATGCCTACAGAATAACTGGTTCTAATGTAAGGTAAGTATAATCAAGAGCCTGGAGAGGACATTCTAGGCAGAGTAAGAGATAAATGTCTGTATGGGTCAAAGGGACAGCACTAAAAGAAAGCAAAAGGACATGGGTGTGATCACTGAGAGAAAACGTATAAAAAGAGAGACAGAAGCATCCGTATTACTGAGGAATAAGTAAAGCTTTCACTCTTTGCAGATGACACTATTTGCAGAACACCCTGAAGATTACCAAAGAACTGATAAATGAATTCAGTAAAATCGCAGGACACAGAATTATAGAAGTATAAAGAAACCTGTTGCATTTCTATACACTAATAGTGAAGTAGCAAAATGAGAAATTAAGAAAACAATCTCATTTACAATTGCATCAAAAAGAATACAATACGCAGGAATATACTTAACTAAGGAGGTGAAAGACCTGTATGCCCTAAACTATAAAACATGGATGAAAGAAACTGAACACCAACAAATGGAAAGATATACTGAGTTCATGGATTGGAAGAAGTAACATTGTTAAAATATCCATACTACCCAAAGTAATCTACAGATTTAATGTAATCCCTGTCAAAATACCAACACTTTTCACAAATGTTATGAAACAATCCTAAAATTTGTATGGAACCACAAAAGACCCCAAAGAGCCAAAGCAATCTTGAGAAAGAAGAACAAAGGCAGAGGAATCACAATCCCAGATTTCAAGATATATTACAAAGCTGTAGTAATCAAAACAGTATGGTACTGGTACAAAAACAGACACATAGATCAAAAGAACAGATCAGAGAGCCCAGAAATAAATTATACTTATATGGTCAATTAATCTTTGACAACAGAAGCAAAAATATAGAATGGGGAAAAGACAATCTCTTCAACAAATGGTGTTGGGAAAATTGGACAGCTACACTCAGAGGAATGAAACTGGACTGCTTTCTTAGACCATACACAGAAATAAACTCAAAATGGATTAAAGACCTAAATATGAGACCTGAAACCATAAAACTCCTGGAAGAAAACATAGGCAGTAATTTATTCTTTGACATAGGCCATAGAAACATTTTTCTGGATAGGTCTTCTCAGGCAAAGGAAAAAAAAGCAAAATTAAACTATTGGGATTACACCAAAATGAAAAAGCTTTTGCATAGTGAAAACAAAAGCCATCAACAAAATAAAAAGACAATCTACAGGATGGGAGAAGATATTTGCAAATGATATATTGGATAAAGGGTTAACATTCAAAATATATAAAGAACTTACACAACACAATAACAAAAAACCCACAAATAATCCAATTTAAAAAAAGAAACAAAAAAAAATCAGCAACGAAAGGTTTCTGGGGGACACTAATAATTTAAATAGCAGAGAATTCCAGAGAAGACTGAGACTGAGCAGTCATAAAGGCAGAAGCAGAACCTAGAAATGAAGCCATGGAAACTGTGGTAGCAGAGCATTTTAAAAAAAGAAGGGTGGGGTAAAGAGTGTCAATGAACAATGGATGGAGTGAGGAGATAAGGACTCAAAATAATCCACTGGTTTTTGACAAATTAGCTAGCTGGTCAAATTTTCACAGTACAAAGATACAAGGTAAGGAATCTGGGGTTAAACTTTTAAAGACTGGAAGGGGGGGATACACTGGGAGGTGAATGTGACAAAGTTCTTGACTCTCCCTTTTATTCACATTTGGATAGCTCTTTTAATCTAATTACTGGAAAAGTTGACAAATACTATATAGGAGAATACAAATGTAGAAGGTTACAAAATAACTGAAGGTGTGACCACCTCGAAAATGGTGAAGAGAACTGAGTCTCTTGCGTGTGAGCTTTTGCTTCTTGCTCTAAGAGATCACTGCTAACTAACTCGCTCTGTGTTGACCTGGCAAACCTCTCCTCCTCTAAGATTCAAGCCAAACACCAGCGCCTTCACAGCCCTTCCCATTTAGTTTTCCCCTTGGGACCCCATTGTCTTCCATCCACATTTCAATTATAGTACTTATCACAGTGCTCTAGTAATTTAGTTTGTGTGTGGGCCAAGGGCTGTGTTCAACTGCATTATCTGCACCTTAGTGTCTGGACTATATAAAGAATTTAATAAATACTTACTAAGTCAATATACTTACACTTTAAAGTGTTTTTTACCTACCCACACATATGTATATAAAGATTTATGAAGTAGAAGGGAAAATTCTGCTGACATCTCTGAGCACAGTTACATGTTTCATTTAATGAGGGATAATCATGATGGAAAGTATTATTTGGTTTGCCAAAATAACTGTCATGATGCCAGATGGTAGAATCTTTTTGATGAAACTTTAAATAAAACTAGTCTCCACTCTAGTCAGATATTAACCATATTATTAGGCAATTTCTCAATACAACATAGTAGGTACATAAACCTTATGGTCTTACTCCAATCATATCTCCTTACTTATGCTCATTTCTTCTGTATTAAAAAGAGACCAACATGTCAATGTCACAGTAATTTAGAACCACATGCAGAGATGCGTAATTTCTGCAAAAGCAGCACAGAAGAGAAAACTAGGATATTCCTGTGGCAGTTCTTATAACTACGTGTGGAAGAACATGGAACTGAGGAACAATGGTCGGGTGTCATATTGAAAGGGACAAGGCCAGAGTGTATATGCATGACAAGGGCAACAGATCTAAAGGCCATGAAAATTAGCTCTTGTGACAGCATAGATATATATATAAACATATATATATAATTTTTAATTTAATTATATATATATATATATATATATATATATATATATACTTTAAAGATTTTATTTATTCATTTGAGAGAGAGAGCAGACAAGCAGGAGGAGAGACAGAGGGACAGGGAGAAGCAGACTCCCCACTGAGCTGGGAACCCGATGTGGGGCTTGATCCCAGGAAGGGATCATGACCTGAGCCAAAGGCAGACACTTAACCAGCTGAGCCACCCAGGTGCCCCAGCACTTGTACTTACATTAAGCAACTGCCACAGACATACATTGCATAGGGAAAGCAAAGGAATATCTTCTCTCAAATATTTTACCAGCAGACAGATGGCTGGATCATTAACTTACACAATTACCACATGAAAGCTGATAGAATCATTACCTTTAGAAGAATAATCAGGAATATCACACCTAACTACCACTCCGATCACATATTAACATTCAGCATAGCTCATCCACACAGGTAGATCTGTAGGGATTCTGCCAAGTGGCAATCCATATCAACTATGACCTTGCTCACTTCTCTAAGTATGAGGTAAGTTCTAGCAATGAAGTAATAACAGGTATTCAGAGATCTACAGATTTATTCAGAGGTTTATAAATCTAAGTAGGAAAGGAGATAAAAACAAATAGGGAAAAGGCAGTAAGAGGTTTCTGATCCATGAAGAAAGGTTTCTAATTGCTAAGCAATATAGTAAAGATGAGGCATCAGCGACTTACATCTGATTCCCAGTAATAATGAAAGATTAGGCTCCTTGCCTTGAGCACGTTGATTGAGAATACTACACAATGCCTTCAAGTCAAACAAACAATAGGACATTTCTTTGAAGAGCTGATCAATCACACTCAAATCAGATAATGGCCATTTGGTAAGTACTGTCTGCTGCCTGGATTGGTCTGCTTCTTGGCCCTGATCCAATAAAGAGCACGTCTCTTCTGTTTGCCTTTGGTTCTACAATCGATAAAGAAAACATAAATCAGGTTGTGAGAACAGGAAAAAGGTACTCAAAAATATGCAGTTGTCTGAACATTTCCCCCCATTTACAAATAAAACGGTAGAGTCATATTACATATACAATAACCAAATTTAAGTCCATACACACAATAGGAAAAAAGAAAAAGAAAAGGAATTTAAAATAGTGGAAATGAAATGATTCGGTGATTTCTCTGTGCCATCTCATGCCCTAGGGTAGATCTGAAAGAGGCAACAAACCCAGACTCACTTTCTAGGAGTATCTCATGCTACATAACGTCACATAAGCATCTTTGTTGCATATGTAATCTTCTCCAATGAAATTTATCCCAAGAACAAAAAAAACTATGAAGAAATTTTAAACCCCACCCTATAGTTTTATTGTTAGTAGCAATGATTTAGTTACTTTGAAACTATCTGCTGCATATTGAGAAAAAAGTATATATGTTATGTTAATGTTGATAGGAACCAAAATTTTCAGCATAAGAGAAAAAAAATACAAGTATAAAATCAAAGAAAGAAAAAATAACCCTAACAATTTTGAATTGTGAAATTTAAATTGGGAATATCAATATGAACTCATAATTTATTACACTCAGAAAAAGCTACCTTCAGTTCATCCCCAAAAGTGTCACCATCTACTTCTCATTCTGAAAATTGCTAGAGACAATTTAATTAGCTTTCCAGTTGGACCTGTATTTCAGAATAACCAAACAGCCTGCATTGATGAGGAAAATATTTTTTTTAATAGATGAATGCCAGCTAATAAATGTAAATATAATTAGAAAAAAATATGATTCTTTTAATCATGTAATGATTTAGACAATGATCACAAGTGAATACTAAAACCATCAAGGGAAAGGGTACTGATAAACTGCATATTCACAGTTATCTAAGTATCATTCCACAGATTACCTGCTAATTGTAGAGGCCATAATGTGACAATGGAAAGAATTAGTCTGTTACCATTTTAACCCAGTGAAATCAGTATTTCTGTCACTTACTGTCAGATAATCAAACATAAATAATGTGATGACGTGAACAACACCTACGAAGTCTTCATGCCAAAAAATGTTTGCCTTGACTTAGTGATATCTTTAGCTCTTACTTCTAGGTTACAAGAGATAGAGGGGGTAGAGAACAAGATAAATGACACCATATGAAAGCAATCAGACAAATCTAGAAGGCCTGACAATCTATAAGTCTTTAAGACACAGGCCCAGATTTGTCAACAAGTCACTACTAACATGGAAAAAGTGAAAAACTTCGTAAGACAAAATGAAATTCAACTCATGGTCTTCGAATGGTCATTTCAATTGTCATTATAAAAAACATCTGGGAAAGAAGTGGGGAAATTTTGGTAAAGACTAGGTATTATCGAATATCAGGGAATATCATTCTTCTTGGGTTTGACAATGGTGTACAGCTATATGGGAAATGTGCCTAATTTTTGGAGGTGCATTCTGGGTATTTAGAGGCAAAATGTCATGATGAGAGTTAAAAAACTAACATATTTTTTTGTATAACATATCCTTAAATGCAAGCCAAGTGTGTCATCTTGTTATTAAATGAAGAAAGTATGGTCTGTTTCAATGATGAAGTGTCAACATTGCACCTTTTGTAAGGATTTTCAAAGGTAATTTTATTTATATTCAATTTATGCTTTATTGAGTTAATTTGGGACTGAATCTCTACATAATATTTGACTATGTTGCAGTTAAGTCTGTGAAATTATATTCTGAGACATAAGAAAAATAAAAGTCTGCCTTTTGATTATAATTTTATAAGAAACCTAATGGAGTTAATGAATTGGTACACCAAAATCAAGTCTTCAACTAAAGAATGTTCTATGAATGTGTATAAAATAAGTATCTGCTTTAACTTAAATAAGCGCTGAATGATTCTTTGAAAGCAATTTGAATTTTTTCTACTCACATCAAGCAATGTTTTTGTTAATCTCTGTAGGTTTCTTTCTTTCTTTTCCAGCTCTTCCATCATCTTTTGAGTAGTTGATTTTTCTTTAGAAAGTTTCCCTTGAATAGACTTAAATTGGAAAGCAAAGCATGTTGTTAATGCTAAAAGCAAAACGCAGTCAGAGAGGTAACCAGGAATACAGGCTCTGAATACTTTGGATCTGTCCTCCCTGCCCCTTGGAAGATGAAGCTTTCACTTTTAAATCAACCCATATTGCTCTAGAGTGGGTATCAGCAAAGGGAAAAACAAGTATCACATTTCCCAAGAAAGTTTTTAATCTGGGTAAAACACGTTAAGCCTAAACAGCTGCTATTTAATGCTATGTTACAAACAGTCCTTATTTTATTAACTTTTTTGCTTATGCATTCAGAGTGTATTAGCAAATCTACACTCCCCCCCCCACCCCGCTTTTTGTTATGGTTAATAAGACCATGGGTTGAGATAAGACTGTAAATACAAAGCAGTTTTCTCAGAAACAGATATTTGACCAAGTAGCTCTTGTATTTGTTTGCTAAACTCTATAAAAAACTTCACATTTAATAACTCACATGTTAGATACAAATGAATTAAGCTCTATAACAAGTATATATTTCCTTCCAGGGTAAACTTTATATTCCACAAAATTTAATTTTACAGCACAAAGTCACATGGGCTTTCTGAGTATGTATATTTCTGGATCTGAAATTCCTTTGTAACTGCATGTGAATGAATCAAAAACCTATTTGACTAAAGGATATATAGGGATTTATTTAGTTAGTTGAAGATCTATGCATACTGGCATAACATGATTGTTTGGAATCCAGAATTCATCCTAAATTTTCGTACTTTTGTGACTTTTGTCAGAACTGTGGAAGAAAGACACCACAGATTAACTACTCTAAAGCTAACATTTTAACAATGAAAACTGACCCTGAGACGTATATTCACAATGCTGTAATATAATTCTTTAGAAAATTCTAGTGTTTTATATTTGTACCAATTCAGTCATAATGAATGTGACTAATAATCAGCTAGCAAATGTTCATATGTAAGACTAAATTTAAATCAGTGAAGAAACAGGCATTTTTCTCCATCAGAATAAATCATAAATGTTTGGCAGTAGTGCTGTTTGTCATAAGAAAAAAATTTGGAATTGGATTTGGGAAATATATCAAGCTTAAGATGTTATGTTGGTTGGGTACAAGGGTACTTATAAAATAGTCCTTTAATAGGGGAAGGGGTTCACAGATAAGCTTATCCTAAAACTACTATATGCTGTACAGTTTCCAGAATAATACGAGGGTATGAGTACCATAGTTGTCTGACATAACATTCCACCTAAAAGATTATTTCTTTATTCTAAATTGTATGAAAAAGCCTATGTTAAAAGTTTAAGAAAAAAAGAGAAAGGGAAATTCTATGAAGCTTAGAATGGGATTACTAAAATTAAAAACTTTAATTTTCAAATGTCTACATTATCTCTTTAAATTTCCAGTGAATAATTATGTTTTTAAAAAATTCTAAGTTACTGACCTACAGATACTTATCACAATCATCCTTGAAGTTGAAAAACGGTTTTAAAAATATTTCTTGTTTTGATCCAAGTATCTAGAAACTGCTTTCTTTTGTCCCATTACAAAATAGCTCAAATGAAGGAAAGACAGATGTGCCTTAGCCAACAATTATATACTCCACAAACCCAGTTTAAGAGAAAATATTTTGATTGAAAACTTATGTTAACTTCTGTTATTTTACTATATAAACACACACACAACCCCCCATATATGCACATGCATGCATGCGTGCATACACACAACCTACAAGAGTTTCATAAAAACATTCTTTCATGCAATTATTCATTCAGCAAAAATTATAGCCAAGTACAGTCTGTGTATTGGATGATGCATCAGTGAAAAAAAAAAGTTAAAACTGCTGGCCCTTTCAGAACTTTTACTAGGAGATAAAAGATCAAGGAAAATGTAACAGATATGTAAGTTACATACTATTATATATTAGAATGTGACTAGATTTTTGAAGAACAACTAGAACATGGCAAGGGAGAGGAGGCTGAGATCTCCAATGGGGTAGAGTACAGGCTCATGGAAAAAGGTGACATTTGCACAATGGCTTGAAAGAGGTGAAAGATTACATCTCATAAGATATGTACAGAGTGTTTCAGTCAGTGCAAAGGTTCTGAGGCAGATGGTGTCTTCTGTATTTGAGAAAAAGCAAGAGAGCCAGGGTGGCAGAAAATAGAAAAAGATGAAGTCAGAGAAGGCGGGTGGTATAGAGAACAGATTGTGTAAGGCCTCATGAGCCAGTGTAAAAACTTTGATTTTTACTTTGGAAAAAATGAGGAACCACTGAAAGATTCTGAGAAGAGACATGATCTAATTTTTGTTTAATAGGTCACTCAGGCTAATGAGAATAGACTATAGGCAAGCAAGGATGGAAGCAGGCAGAAATCATAAAGATGGGGTGGACCAGGGTAGAAACACAACACAGGTCGGGAGAATGAGTCAGATGCTAGATATATTTCGAAGGTAGTAAGATGTGTTCACAAATGTGAGAGAAGTCAAGGATAACTCTAATGTTTCTGGACTGAGCAAATGGAAGGACAGATTTGCCATTAATAAAGAAGGAAAACATGGAGGGTAGAGCAGGTTTTACTATTGTCTGCAGAGAGTAAGAAATTCAATTTGGACATATTATGTCTGATGTGTCAAGTGGTACTGTTGAGTAGGCAGCTAGATATACAAGTTGTAAGGTCAGAGGAGAATTATGAACTGGAAGAAGTTAGGGAGGAGTGAGCACACACATTATGTGTAAAACCATGAGGCTCGGGGTAAGATCAGACAAGTATCAGTAAAGAATTCTAGGAAAGAAACAAACCCCACTTTTGAAGTATGACACAATTTTTTGAAAACATTTTAATGTCTTCAAAATTAATTTTAACTTAAATAACACAAATTAAATTAAACTTATCCCTAAATTATAAGATAGAAGAATTTATAATAAGGTATTTTCTCCAATTTTTGCACACTAGACGACTAACCTGCCTGAATCTTTATTATAATAGGATTTGTGCTACAGGGGTTAAATTTATCGTGCCTAGTTAAATAAATCAAACAAGAGAACAACAAAAAAACTTTAAAAATAAAGTTTTTCTGAAATTTTATAGTATATATTTCAATGATCTAGAAACAAGGTATAAGTCAATCACTTTAAATTTATTACTGAGAAGAGATAAAAGGTTTCATACTGTTATGATTCTATTAGTGCAAATACACTATTCTTGAAATAACATAACTATAACAAAAGATAAAAGTGCTACTAGCATTAGAAATAACAATAAAGAACATGCACACTTATCAGGTAGGGTAATAAAGGCATCTAGAAAGCATTAACAAGGGGAACACATTCTTTTTTTCAGGGAGGGAAGATGGATTCTTTGAATGAAATTTAGTGATACTGTCTCTCAACACCTTTTAAAAATGTAGTTAAGAAAGTTCGTCCCCTATAAGAGGACACTTCTTCAAGACTGGGAGTGGGAACTGTTTATCTAATGCATAGAAACAGATACAGAAGAGTAAAAATTTTTTTAAACATAGAGTATGTTTTTATTTTTTATTTTTTTAAGATTTTTTTTTTTTTTTTATTCATTTGACACAGAGAGAGAGATTACAAGTAGGCAGAGAGGCAGGCAGAGAGAGAGGAGGAAGCAGGCTCCCCGCCAAGCAGAGAGCCCGATGTGGGCCTCGATCCCAGGACCCTGGGATCATGACCTGAGCCGAAGGCAGCGGCTTTAACCCACTGAGCCACCCAGGCGCCCTAGAGTATGTTTTTAATGAAAGAAAAAGATAAAAATCTCAAAAAAAAAAGACCTCAATGAAACAGATATGAGTATGTTCAAAATAGCGGTCATAATGATGCTCACCAAGGTCAGCAAAATGATGCATGAACAAAGTGAGAGTTTCAACAAATAGAAACTATAAGAAGGTACCAAGTAGAATTCATGGATTTGAGGAGTATAATTATTGACTGAAAAACCTAATAGATGGGTTTTATAGCAGACTGGATGAAGCAGAAGAATGGATCAGTGTACTCAAAGACAGGGCAGATTTCACTCAATCAGAGCAGCAAAAAGGAAAAGAATGAAGATGGCTGAAGGGACTGAAGGGACATTATCAAGCAAATCAATATTCGCATTACAGGGATCCCAGAAGGAGGAGAGTGAAAAAGGGCCAGAAAACCTATCTGAAGAAACATTGACTGAAAACTTCCCTAACCTGGGGAAGGAAGCAGACAAGATCCAGGAACCCAAGAGATTTCCAAATACAATGAACCCAATGAGACCCAATGGAATATTACTCAGCAACTGAAAAGAAGGAAATCTTGCAACTTGCAAGAATGTGGATGGACCCTGAGGGCATTATGCTAAGTGAGACAGAGAAAGGCAAATACCGTGTGATCTCACTTACATGTGAAATCCAAACAAACAAAAACCCTCAGAGATAACAGAGAATAGATTAGTGGTTGCCAGAGGTGGATGTGTGGGGGGAAGGATGTATGGGTGAAGGAGGTCAAAAGGTATATAAACTTCCAGTTATAAAATAAGCCTTGGGGAGGTACTATCAGGCATGGGGTCTCTGGTTAATCCTGTATTGTATATCTGAAAACTGTTGAAAGAGTAGATCTTAAAAGTTCTCTTCACACACACACACACACACACACACACACACACACACACACACACACAAAACCTGTAACTATATGGTGATGGGTATAAAATATCAAATCAGTAGATTGTATACCAGTAACTAATATAATGTTATAGTCAATTATATATCAATAAAAAATAAGTTCACAGGTAAAAAAAAATGTTTAAGTTAATGGTAACAGCATAAGATTTGTAGTCAGACAAAACTAGGTTCTGGGTCCACAGCTTACATGCTATGCAACTATGGGTATGTTAATCAACCTTTCAGGGTTCCAAATTCATCAGAAAGAATTTACAACCTTGTAAGGTATTGCGAAAGTTACGCAGTGTGTGTGCAGACACTTGTGGTGCCTGCCTGTTCACAAATCCCATGAGTCATAAGCATCATATTGTAAGAATTCTGCACGCTTGGGGCACTGCACACTAGATTGGGCTGCGTGAACACTTGACCAAACCTGAGGAACTGGTACCCAGTCTATGAGTCTCTCTCTGTATGACTGGAAAAAAACTATAGAACTTAGGGGCTGGAGGGCAGCTAAATTCTGTCATGTGAGCTAAAGAATAAAGGAAGTGAGTCTGCAGAGAAAAAAATGAAACACACTGCAATGAGAGAAGCAACAAAGCCTGTTCTTTCTTGAAGCCAGGTTTTATTCCTACTCATTGGTTCCGCACTATCTCTGCATTTTCATAACACAGTAGATTCTACTATTTTTGCTTAGGCTAAATTGAATTGGTTCTGTTGCTTATAACCAAAAACCCTAAATGACTTTCACCTGGTAAAAAATATTTATGCAACACTAATTCTTTTCTTCTTACACTAATTTTTTTTTTTTAAGATTTTTATTTATTTGACAGAGAGAGACACAGCGAGAGAGGGAACAGCAGCAGGGGGAGTGGGAGAGGGAGAAGCAGGCTTTCCCGCAGAGCAGGGAGCCTGATGTGGGGCTGGATCCCAGGACCCCAGGATCACGACCTGAGCTGAAGGCAGACGCTTAACGACTGAGCCACCCAGGCGCCCCCTTACACTAAATATTAAAAAGAACCCATTTCTTATATCAAATCATCGCGATGTGTACTTTAAATATCTTACAATTTTGTCAATTATATTTCAAAAAAGCTAGAGAAAATAATAAGAGCCCATTCTAAATTCAGCATTGTAGACAAAGGTTTTTGGCCTGTTTTGTTCACTAGATATCCCCCAAAAGAGTGCCTGGCCCATGGTAGAAACTCAGTTAACAGTTAATGAATGAAAAAGCATGAAAAAGTAACTAACACCTAATTTAGTTTTTAAGTAAAAGGCTATTTCATTCAAAAATAGTTACTGAGCATCTTTTATACACAAAGCACTGTGTTAAGTGCTGAACTGGATAAGGATTGTTCAAAGAGTCTAGTGTACCTATTACAAGACTCAAATAACGTATCAGGAAACAAAACCAGGCATTTTATTTAAATCTCAAGGAGCTAGTAATACCACCATATTGTAGAGTATAATGTACTAAAAAGTTTCACTTTGGAGACAAAATTTCCAAATTCTATTTCTAGGCAACTGAATGCAAAGTGCTTTCCACAAGACTAGCTTTCTGACATGCTCCAGTTTAAGGATTTTTCATTCCGGAAGACACTTAAAACAAATCTTTCCCCTAAGGCTTACACAAAGAAGAGATCAGACTAACACTTCTCTGGTGCATTTTTGCCTTTCTCTTGAGATTTTTCACTTTGAAGTAGCTAGGAGCAATGCCAAGAGCACAAACTCTGAGGTCAGACATGAATTAGAATCTGAGCTGAGACCTTAGGCACATCTTTTTAAATCTTGGCTACTTTATATATAGAAAGACACTCTTTCTTACTTTGCAAGCTTACTACTGAGGTTTAGCAATAATAAGTATAATCAGAAAGCACAGTTCCTGTAACAGGTAGTATCATCATCACCACCATCATCACTGATACCTCTGCACTTAACAGGGGATCCATTTTTCACTTTAGCCTAAGTGTGGAGAAGTATTAAATCCCTTTATTCCTTTCTGCATATTAATAAAAAGAATTTCCAAATATTTGTAAAAACTAATATTACAAAATAAGGAATATGTAAACACCATAAAAATTGTTATTTTTTAGGTGTCTGTTTATAATAATCCAAGACCACATATGGCTCAAATTCCTCTACATTAGCTATCATCTCACTATCTGATATAATTTTAAAAACAATCTGCCTGCGAATTCTGCTTCCAGCAAGACAGCATGAGGAGCCTTTCAGACTCACTCCTCAGTGAAAATTTTATTTATTTATTTTTTAAAGTTTTTGTTTATTTGTCAGAGAGAGAGAGAGCACAAGCAGGTGGTAGGGGCAGAGGGAGAAGGAGAAACAGATGCCCTGCTGAGCAGGAAGCCTGACATGGGACTCAATCCTAGGATCCTG
Organism: Ailurus styani; assembly: GCA_002007465.1. Classification (NCBI taxonomy): domain Eukaryota; kingdom Metazoa; phylum Chordata; class Mammalia; order Carnivora; family Ailuridae; genus Ailurus; species Ailurus styani. The sequence continues at coordinate 1,472,120 of LNAC01000060.1, forward strand.
AGACCATGACCTGAGCTTAAGGCAGATGCTCAACCTACTGAGCCACCTAGGCATCCCTTATTATTTTTTAAAGATTTTATTTATTTATTTGAGAGAGAGAGAGAGAGAGAGAACATGAGCAGAAGGAAGGGGAAAAGGGAGAGGAAGAAGTAGACTCCCCGCTGAGCAGGGAGTCCAATGTGTGACTGGATCCCAAGATGCTGGGATCATGACCTGAACCGAAGGCAGACACTTAAGCAACTAAGCCACTCAGGTGCCCCCTCAGTGAAAATTTCAGAAAAGCCCATTTAAAGTTTCTGTAAGTGGTCTTATGAGTAAACAGAAAATTAATAAACTTATATTCAAGAAAACCTACTAAAAGTAAGAACAGCAAAGTCTATAGTATTTGAAACAAAATCCAGGACATCTTTATGCTCTCATAGTTCAGCAAGATAAAAATTCCACTGCAGACTGGGATAGCCAATAACAATAACACAGGGCTCCCTGTCCCCCCAGCTCCCAGTTACAGAGCTACCTTCCCAGGAAGGGCAGGACAACAGCATTTATCCTGCCCTCAGCTACCTGCACCTCAGGCTAAGTTCCAGACAAGTATAGCCAAAAGATGGGGACCCCCCTTCTTCTGCCCAGGCTCCCTCATGGGACGGAGGCCTTACTTCAGGTACAGCACCACAGAGAATACTGGAGACCTGATTGCCCTTCCCTTGGCTTCTGTGGCAGGCGTTCCACACTGGTAGAAGCAAGCTAAGATCTAGAGCTACTGCCACTGAATTTTTACCTTATAGAGCGTCAGTCAGAAGTCTGACACTGTTCCCACCAGCACTGACCTGGCTCAAAGATTTTGCCCAGGGAGAAGCAAGTCACAGAACAGAGAGCTCTAAATATCTCTCTAAAGGACCTGAATTCATTTGCAACAGACTGTGAAGTTCAAGCCTTAGGGGCAATAGCAAAAGCTATAGAGGTCTATCAAAACACCATCAACATTTTTCACAGAGCTGGAACAAACAATACTAAAATTTCTATGGAACCAGTAAAGACCCTGAACAGTCAGAGAAATGCTGAAAAAGAAAAGACATTTCTCCAAACAAGACATATAAAGGGCCAAGAGATGCATGAAAAAATCCTCAGCATCACTTGGCATCACACTTGGGAAATACAGATCAAAACCAAAATGAGATACCATCTCACGATGGTCAAAATGGCTAAAATTAACAACTCGGGAAACAAGAGATCCTGGCGAGGATGTGGAGAAAGGGGAACCCTCTTAACACTGTTGGTGGGAATGCAAACTGGTGTAGCCACTCTGGAAAAGAGTATGGCATTTCCTCAGAAACAACCCAGCAATTGCACTCCTAGGTATTTACCCAAAGGATACCAACATAGTGATTTGAAGGGGCACCTGCCTCCCAATGTTTATAGCAGCAATGTCCATAATAGCCAAACTATGGAAAGAGCTCAGACATCCATCGACAAATGACTGAATAAAGATGTGGTGTATATATATCATGGAATACTACTCAGCCATCCAAAAGGAAGAAATCTTGCCATTTGCAATGACATGAATGGAGCTAGAGGGTATTATGCCAAGCAAAGTAACTCAGAGAAAGACAAATACCGATGATTTCACTCATCTGTGGAATTTAAAAAACAAAACAGATCAACACAGGGGAAGGCAAAGAAAAAATAAGAAAATGAAGAGGGAGGCAAACCATAAGAGACTGTTAACTCTAGGAAACAAACAGCGTTGCTAGAGAGGAGCTGGGTGGGGGGACGGGGTAATTGGGTGATGGGCTTAATTAAGGTGGGCACCTGAAATAATGAGCACTGGGTGTTATATGCAACTGATGAATCACTAAATTGTACCTCTGAAACCAATAATACAGTATATGTTAATTAAATTGAATTTAAATAAAAATTAAACAAATTTATACTTTATAAAAAACAAAAAACGAAACAGTAGAGGTTGTGGCAACAGCATTTGGGAAAAAACTGTTAGATTCATTGAAGGTATAGGCTAGACCACTGGCTGGCTAGATTCCTAGAGAGAAAAAGTGAAACACCTGGGAAAAGCACTCTCTGGGAACAGAAAAAAATCTCAAACATTAACCTAAGGAGTTTTTCCTTCAAAGGAACCAGGACATATTGGTCTGTGAAGCAATCCACAGGGCATCAATGAAAACAACAGAATAATCAGCTGGCAATTAATGAGCTTAACTGCTGGTGTGGTCAGAGAAAGAGTCACAGAAGATCACATATTACATTTATATGAGATGTCTAGAATAGGCCAATCTGTACAGACAGGAAGTAGATTAGTGATTGCTTATGGATGGGGAGAGAATAGGGTTCAAGGGAATGCTATAGCTAAAGGGTAAGTGGGTTATGGGGTTGATAAAAAGGTTCCAGAATTGACTGTGGTCTTAGTTTCATATAACTGAGTATACTAAAAATTACTGAGTTGTACACTTGAAATGGGTGAATTGCAGGGTATGGGAATTACATCTCAACAGAGCTGTTATTTAAAAATCAGCACAATGTAAAACAGTTTAAATGTGCCAAGAACACATCCAGGTTTCTCAGAACTACCTCCTCCCCCTTTTCTTCTCTTAAATCTTAGTCTTCCCAGTCAATTCCCACTTTCGGCGAATGAGCCCCGTCAGGACCCTGATGGCACTTCCTAATGGCTCCAGAATGAGGATACTGCCAGGCTAAGGAAGAACAGCTTGGAGAACTTGTTAATAATGTATATTTCAAGCTTCATGCCAGAGATACTGAGTCTTCAGGTTCACAATTGGGCCCAGAAACTTGTATTTTAAAAAGCATCCCAAATACTTTGAATGTTCACACAGGTTTGGTGTCCATTCATGGCAGATGACATACTCCAGAAGATTCTTTTTTGATTCAACTGAGCTGATTCCCTTTCCTGCCTCTGAATTCCCTACCTCAGACACAAAGAACTAACTCTTCAGAAGTTAAATCCACCTTTTATATATATTTTCTAACATTTTAATTAAGCAACAAATGTACTGTGCATATAACAGGCCTACATATACATTAAAGACTCCTCCTTTTGGGCTCAGCTGGTTAAGCAACTGCCTTCGGCTCAGGTCATGATCCCGGAGTCCCAGAATCAAGTCCCGCGTCGGGCTCCCAGCTCCATGGGAGTCTGCTTCTCCCTCTGAGCTTCTCCCCTCTCGCTCTCTCTCTCTCTCAAATAAATAAATAAAAATCTTAAAAAAAAAAAAAGACTCCTCCTTACAAATACAAACACTGGAGAGAAAGCTTATTTTTTAAAAAGTTAGTTTTCCTTTGATAGAAGACTTTTTTTGGCTGGTAGGTTTTTTCAAAAATTATTAATTTCTGATAAGAATATTTTTAGTTTTTTGTGTATTATGAAACAATTTCACAAAGGTAAAACTTTTAAAAATTAAAAACTAAGCAGAAAGAACTTCATGTCAGAACACATCACAAAACTAAGATAGCAAAAATAGGAAATAAACACCACACAATAATATGAAAATATTAAATCACTTTATTTAGGGTAAAGCAAAGTTAAATTCTACTTAGAAGACATTTTATTGGTTTATGATTCATTTCCCCACTCTTTCTACTGAGAAAACCTGCTGGATGAAGGCTTTAAGAGAGATTGCTAAAAACTGAAATAAAATATTTGGAGGCTATGAAAACATCTTCCCTTGAAGTGTTATAAATAGGACAGACTGTTACAGTTTTGAGATTGGAGGTTTCTAATCATGCCTTTAAAAGTGAACAGTCCTAATGACCTTTAAAGCATCACTGTGTATTTTATGACATTATGATCATTCATTGATTGCTGTCAGCTTAGGCCATTTAAATGCAAAAGTTCTTTCAATGAGGAAACAATTTTAATATGTTAGGGAAAACAGAGTGCACCTAATAAACTTTTTTACTTTGTATCTCCTCTACCAAAAGCTTATTATGGTTACATACAATGATAACAGCTCATTGGAAACAGGATTATATAACTAAAATATGCTTTTAAGGAATAAATAGGAAGGAAGGCAATGCCCAATGAAGAAATCATTCACATTCTGACTGAAGCCACATTTATGGAAATGATGGGGAATGTTCTATTGCTAAATGTCTTTTTATATTGTATATTGACAGAAGAAAAACCTGTAGGAGAAGAAGCCAGTTTAGCTATACTGGTTTCATAAACGGAAACAAAGCATTATTTCTTTTTTTTTTTTTAAAGATTTTATTTATTCATTTGACACAGAGAGATTACAAGTAGGCAAAGAGGCAGGCAGAGAGAGAGGAGAGAGGAGGAAGCAGGCTCCCTGCCGAGCAGAGAGCCCGATGTGGGCCTCGATCCCAGGACCCTGGGATCATGACCTGAGCCGAAGGCAGCGGCTTTAACCCACTGAGCCACCCAGGCGCCCCAAAGCATTATTTCTAAAGGATCAATGAATAAACAAGTTATTCATGCCAGTTAACAATATCCTCTTGTCAGTTGAACAAAACAGTAGCTAAATCTGTATTTTTATAGCACTGAACTCAATTTCAAAATCAGTGTATACTTTTATATGAAGTACTATTTTTCTATGTTCAAAAACAAATACAACATAACTAGTAGAAGACTCTCCAATTTCCAGAGTTGGTAAACCAATAAATCTGCCCTGACCTAAATCAGGTATGTATTTATTTGACTTCTGGTTCAAGTGTGGTAAATCACAGTTGTATTTTAAATATAGCACTTTCACTCCGGAACAATGCTTTATTTTTATCTGCTGTAAATTGGACACAAAATGAACACAGCAAGGGATTTTATTTTTTCCTTATGTTGCAAAATTTAAACTGTAACAATGACCTGCTTGTACCCAAGGCAATGCAATACTCCAAAAGTCAACCAAATGAACTTTGAACAAATCTGGTCTTCTCAATAGTTTGCAGGGACATAAAGAAGCAGTGAAAATTCTAATTATATTATGACTGTTTTGTCTACTAACCCTTCTAAAATGGAACAACTTCCTGGCACTGTGGAGGAACAAAGGATATGCAAACTGTAACAGCAGTGAAATTTTACAGTAAGTGTTATACTGCACTGACAGCTAACATGCGTACCTCATGTTAGAAAATGGCTGGGAAGCTCACTGCTAGCACTCATTACAAGGTATTTTGTGTTGTTTTGGCTACACAAAAGAATTTGAAGAAATTAAAAACAGAGCTATGGCATATAGGAAGGACATCATACTCTACAGAGGAGTAAGGCTGGCCATTCCTTATGTAAGCAGATGGGGGAAAAAACTAGGCAGCTTTAAATGGTTAATAACTGAAGGGAACTGCTCTATTATGTGTATTGACTTGATAATAAGCCCATTAACTGTAGTACAAAACAACAAGAACACTTTTCCAACCCAAAGTGTTCTCTTCAGGATTTTCTCTGTGGTTTCCAATGCTAGGAAAATAATTAGTATCCATTTTTAAAGAATAGGCAATATATTCAGATGTTTACAGAGCACACATCTTTTATATTCATCACAAACAACCAAATAAAAAACCTAGCTTTTTTAACTGTGAAGGGCCACAAATTAAAAAATTTTAACAAGGAACATTAAGCAAAAAATTTTCTTACCATTTTAGGCATATTTGTCTCCATCTATAATTTTCTATTCAAATAATATCTTGATAAATATATCTAATTTGGCCAGTTATCAGCATTTGCTATCTGCTCTATTAACAAACCATATACCAGATGTATGGCTTAGATAGATGGCCACAATGACTTAAATACCCATTGCTTCAAAACATAAGACAACAGAATTCATGAGTTTAATTTGAAATTTTTAATTTGAAATGTTCACTCAAACATTTTAAAATCTAAGAAAAGAATGGCATATAAATTACATAGTCTTCTACGTATGGTCATGACATATTCAAGTATGACTAAAAGACAAGGTTGGTGTGTAAGAGTAAATTGTATTAAGTTTCCACCAAAAATAAGAAAAAGGCACATTTCAACTGATACAAATATATCCTGATAATCTATAATGTGAGAGACAGTATGTGATAAACTAATAAAATCTTATAAGTCTTGTCCACCAAAATTTCAGTGCCAAAGGATAATGTTGACTGTCCTTAATTTGGATTGAGATAACTTTTGTTTGAACGATTTCTTGGAAAATGTTACCAAGTGAAATATAAATTCCTTTTGCTATGGTGTAAAATCAGTCAGGTAATAAAGGCTGAGGGAACTTAATCATTTTGTGATTCAAATGGCTTTTCTAGTAGAACAACTGAAATTATGTCTATAGGAATACAGATTAAAGAGTATAACCTCCATGAACCAATACAGCAGGCCCACACACTTGTTGAACTGGCTTAGTATTTGATTAAAATGATAAATCATTTAATATGGTCAAAAGACAATCAAAGCTGACTGTCTATAATTCTGACACTTAAGCCATTTACCTTTTTTTTGTTTTACTTCCTAAAAGTGGAAGGTATTTCAGGAGGTATAAAAATAAGAAAATTATTCAGCAAAATATGTCCATGGCTTTCCATCAGACACAGAATAAAATACAAGGACATCTACCCCTATGTGATCTAGCCCCAGGCTACTTTCCACCGTCACCTTTCACCACTCTACCTCACCATCACGCACTTCAGACCAGCAGCCTTCTTGCTGGTCTTGGGAGTACACCAGGCACCTTCAGGGCAATGGTGGCTCTCTTTGCCTGGAATGCCCTTCCCTTGGGTTATCTTCACCCAGATCTCTGTTCAAGTATTACTTCCCCAGGACAAACTTCATGACCACTGTATTTAATGAAGCACTGTCTGTCTATCTGTCATTGCTCCCTACCCTACTTTTTAATCATACATATCATTCCTTGACCTGGTATTTTCATTTTGTCCATCTCACCACACTAGAATGGCTAAAGACTTGCTTTGCTCACTGAATCCCCAGTGCCAAAGAGAGTGCCTGGCACACATGTAGGTGCTCAGTAAATGTCTGGCAAATTAATAAAAAAAATGAAAATACATTTAACCCACAGTTTTGGTTGTAGATTATGAATCAGACACTCTAAGCTCTAGATACAGATATGATCTACCACAGACTCTCCTCTTAAGAACCTGGGCAGGAGCTCAAAACACAAATACAAAACAACATGTTATACTTGGAGAACATACACAGAATAATGTAGAGAATCATTAGGAGGAAGAGAAAAGTTGGCCAGTCACAATGGACTAAACACAGTCCATCATCTTTACTAAGTGGATCACTGATGACCTTAACCAAATGTGTCCTCAGCAGTAGACTACACTGAGTTAAAAACAAGCAAGGTACAGAAAAGAGAAGAACAATCTTCAAGATTTTTTGAATAATTGGTTTACCAAATAGCATTTTAATTCTAACACAGAGATTAATATTAAAGAATTTGTAACTTCAAGTGCTATTAATCTTTTCATATAATATATATATATATGTGCTTCAGAATTTTTTAGGTTATACAGCCATTAAGAGTAAATCAGCATACAGCTAAATTAAAATATGAACAAAACATCCCTTACCTGAATTTCTAAAATCATTCTCTCAATCTCATCTTGTTGGCTGTCTATTATCTAAAACACAGGAAATATATCAGGGTGAATCAAAATTTTTTTCATTCCTTTTTAAAAGTACCAATATTTCAAGAAAACAAAAGCACAAGAAATAATGAATTTATCTTTTAAAAATCAGGGTTTGATTTTTTTTTTATATAAGTATTCACACCAAGTATTCTTTAAATAGACATATGATTTGGATCACACATACATAAAACTGCAAAAGTCTTCCTCTGGTTCTTGATAAAACTCTATGTAATTTATAAAAATAACTCTGAAACAGACATTGAATAATTTAGCAAGGAAAAGATATCCTTTTGTTAAGAAGTAATATAATTTCCTTAGCTTGGCTTTTATGAAAATTTATTTAAATTTACTTAAACTGTCACTTTCCTTCCAAATAAAAAGTTCAAACTAAGCTATTATTAGCAAAAATATAAAATAGCTATAACATATATCTATACACATATATCCAACGTAATACAGATTTCACATTTATTATCAAAGACATGAACTGACCTTACTAGCATTCTCATTTTGTTCTCTCAGGTTATCATTTTCATTCTGAAGCTGTTTTGCATCTAACATGGGAAGGCGAATTCCATCTTCAAGGCATCTTTCTACTTTTTGCTGCAAGCTGTGTATTTTAGAAAGACAAATAAAGAAAATCCACTCTATGTGCTGATTTTGGTAGATGACTTCAACATAAATGAAGTCCCTTTCTTAGGGTCGATAGTACTTTTTAATCAAGCAATAATCGAGACCTACAGCCTACACATAAATACACTTGAGTATCTGTATTTCATCCAAGTAAGAAATATAATGGAAGCTGATCATCTTTTCAGAAATGGCAGATCTGAGATCAGAATCAAAAGTTGCTGAGTGTGTGACATTCTTAGGCCCTAATGAGGTTCCCCATGACCCTAATGTGAGCTCTGCAATCTAAATCTTGTTCTTTCCTTCTCCCCCCAAAACATAGTTCCTTGATTAAGAGGATTGTGTTAGGGAATCTAAGAATAAGGACACGTGTCTTTTACCTTCATTCTGAACTCAGCAGAAGTTTGTTTATAAGGACAGCTATTGCTAAAACCAGTAGAATTACTTTTCTCCTTCTTTAGTGAGAGCAACAATCTATTTATTACTTGACCTAATAGTTTCTCATGCTATTCATGGCACAGAGTTGCAAAGAAAAGAGGAAACAACAAAAGGAAGCCCTTCTGGTACATTACGAATAAAAGATTAAAAGCTGTAAGTCTTTTTTTTTTAAGATTTTATTTATTTATTTGACAGAGAGAGACAAAGCTAGAGAGGGAACAGAAGTGGGAGAGGGAGAAGCAGGCTTCCCACGGAGCACTGGGCTCCATCCCAGGACCCTGGGATCATAACCTGAGCCAAAGGCAGATGCTTAATGACTGAGCCTCCCAGAACCTAAAAGGTGTTAGTCTTGAGAAAGAAAGATTAGTCATGTGCTGGTTGACAGGAACTATACCATTAACAATAATGACCAAAATCAAAACAGAAAGACACCTAGGAAGCTTATAATCATATTCAAGAGCTGAATACTAAAATAGACTTCTTATAGTTAGAGTTTTGTTATTATCATTATTTTTCTTCTTTCAAGTATTATGGCTTTCGAATTGCTGTGTCTAGATTCTAGATTCTGGATAAAGAACTGACAGTCTTACATGGTTACAATAAGGGATTTCAATATATTAATAAATAATGGCACCAGAGAAGTTTTTTATGTATTATGAATGCAGTGTACTGCTTTGTAATATGTTTTTACTTGTCATAAAAGTATTTGCTTTTTCATTCTAAAAGTGAAAAATACATGATTTCTATTTCGGAATAGGTTTTTTTCCCCCTCAATTCAGTGTCAAGACACTAATTCTATGTATTTATAACATTCTAAGAGAAATAAATTACATTAAAACTTATTAAGGTCTTAAAAAAATGAACCAGCTATGAGAAGGGAACAATATACTCTGTCATGAAAAAATACCAAACAAATCTCCTTTCATATACACATTCTCATTTATGTTATGAAGCATGCTCACTTAGAAAATTAATCTCTTGAATAGAGAAGGTACCCACTACTGCATTACTAGGGACCCTATCCACATATTTTACTTCCATTTTCATTTCTAATGGAAAAATTTAATCTGATTTTTAAATAGCAAAAGTTCAGGGCGTTTGGGTGGCTCAGTGGGTTAAAGCCTCTGTCTTCGGCTCAGGTCATGATCTCAGGGTCCTGGGATGAGCCCCGCATCGGACTCTCTGCTCAGCAGGGAGCCTGCTTCCTCCTCTCTGCTCAGCAGGGAGCCTGCTTCCTCCTCTCTCTCTGCCTGCCTCTCTGCCTACTTGTGATCTCTCTCTCTCTCTGTTAAAATAAACAAAATCTTTAAATAAATAAATACCAAAAGTTCTTATATATTCATAAAGCAGCTAACTTAGAAATATTCTATAGGCACAGATAAATGTAATGATATAATTTACAGTCACATATACATCTGAAGTTCTTCCGGAACCAAGGAATACTTTATCATACAGCTGAGAAAACTGAAATAACATCCCAACCTCCACAGCCAGGTGACACCAGAGTCATGGTGTCATGAAGAATTCTGAAGAATTACAGAAGACCTTCTTTGGTCCTTTACATCTATTTGAAATCAAGAGAAATTTTCCGGGAAGAAAAGGAACATGGATTCCAAAATGCACTGTACTAATTCTTTCTAATCAACAGTACTAGGCTCAATGTTCTCTAAAAACTCAATAAAAGAGAAAATCTAAATAAGAGAGAAGGTATAATATCATATTAAACATGTAAAAGCACACAATGGAGCAAAAAAAACATGCGAATTATTTTCAGATTTTCCAATTCTATTCACAAAATGGCACAGCCTGAGTTTGTGATCAAAATGCCCCAGAAAACAGAACAGATATGTTACCTCTTTCATTTCATCTAAGATGAAAGAAAAAGAATATATGGTTGAGTAAGTGGAGGTGAGGAAGCTGTTTTGAGACTAGACAATAGAAGATGTGGAGTTATGGAGAGGAAAACTAAAGAAAAAGCAGAAAATAACGCGAGAATAAAGTTAAAAGTATATGAATTTTTTGCAGCTAAGATTCGAAACCCTGAAGACTAAACTGTCCCAGAATCAGAGGTTTTTCTGTACTGAAATTTAAGGAAAAAAGTAGACCAGGCATTATTTAAGGCTTTCAAAGTAATAAAGCAATATTAACATGGAATTATCAAATGGATTTCGATTAGAGTTACACACAACTGGTAAAAGCATGATGAGTGTTTTTCTTAGTTTTGTTGCTTTATTGTCTTATTCTTCTGGATAGTTTTACCTATTAACAGCTGATCATCTATTAAGGCTTAAGGTTTATAAAACATAAAGTACACGTAGATGAACATATAACATAGTTCTCTAGGTTTTTAAAATATCCAGTATTAATTTTCCAGCTTAAATACATTAGCTAAATATACTAACAAGTCATATTCCCTGTCATTCTAACTGTATTAATTTAAAAGAGAAGAGTACACGAAGCGAGATACATAAGTAAACTTAGAAGGTATTCGGCAAAATGGCCATACCTGTTGCTCTGCAGTCAGGTAAAATGGGAGCCAATTGTGCCCCTTTAACCTATTACATTAAGGGGTTCAGTTTGAGTATCTGCCCCTTTTTGTTATCCAGAATTTGTACTTATTTTTTGGCAAAGCCATCAGACTGTGTTAATACTTTCAGCTTTCAATCGATGGGTTTCTTTTTGTTTTTTGTTTTGTTTTGTTTTGTTTTTTGGTGGGGGGTAGATTTTAATTATTCTCATCTAAAATCTTTGGCAAGATGTCAAGATGTTGAATTAACGTGAAATCACAGCTGAGACAATCTGTTTCAATGAAATAATAAGGTTCTTTAGAGTATATCTTCAGGATAACAATATAGTAATAATTATATATTAATGCATTTTAAATGAAATGCTTTATGAGAAATATGAATAACAAAAGTAAGTAGAAAAAATTACGAAAGGTTTTCTTACCTCTGAACTGTAGTTACCAACTCCTTTTCTTTCTTCTTCTGGCATATTAGCTGAGCCTCTTTTTCTTGATACTGTTTTTTGATCTCTTCAAGCTTTTTTTCCATATCTAGGAGAGTCTCTTGCAAATTCTTATTTTTTTCTTCTAGAACCTGAAGCTAAGGAGAAAATTCATAACATACAGAATATTAAAGGCGTTTCTATCGGAAACTATAAGTGTTCTCAATTATTAACAGGCTTGTGGTTAAAAATCACACTATACTTTATCTAGAGTACTTCATAATACTTTATTTTCTCCTTTGTGTGTAATGGGAGTTAAGAGAAGGAGATTACGGAGAAGAATGGGGTCAGAAATTTCTAGAAGACCAAGGTGCGCCTGGGTGGTGCAGTCAGTTAAGCAACTGACTCTTGGTTTCAGTTTAGGTCATGATCTCAGGATGCTGGGACAGAGCCCTGCCTCAGGCTCTTCACTCAGTGTGGAGTCTGCTTAATATTCTCCTCTGCCTCTGTCCCTCTCTAAAATAAATATATAAAATCTTAAAAAAAAAAAAAACTTCTAGAAGACAGAGAAAGGTAAATGATCTCAATTTGGGGGTATTTTTTAAATTTTATTTTTAATATGGCAAAATATGCATAACATAAAATTTACCATCTTAACCATGTTTAAACGTACAGTTCCATACTGTTTTAAGTACATTCACATTGTTGTTCAGCTAATCACCGGTACTCTTTTCATCCTGCAAGACAAACTCTATGCTCATTAACAACTCCCCTTCTAGCTTTCCCCTCTGCCTCCAGCAACCATACTTTGACTCTGTCTCTATGAATCTGACTACTCTAGGTACTTCATACAGTATTTATCTTCTCGTGTTTGGCTTATTTCACTTAGCACAATGTATTCAGGTTTATCCATGTTTCACGATTTCATTCTTTTTTATATCTAAGTTATATGTATATGTGACATTTTATCCATTCACCCATCAGTCGAAACTTAGGTTGCCTCCACCTTTAGGCTATGTGAATAATGTTATTATGAACATATGTCATGTACAAACATCTGTTTGAGACTTCGCTTTCAATTCTTTTGGGTAGATACCCAGAAGGCAAGTTGATGGTAATTTTTTGAGGAAATATATGGTTTTCCATAGTGGCTATACCACTTTACACTCCCACAAACAGTATAAAAGGATTCTAATTTTTCCACATTGTCACCAGAGGTTTCTGGTTTTTTTTATATCAGTCAACATAATGGGTATAAAGTAATATGAACACATGTTTTTAAATCTATATTCCTCTCTATTCCTGCTCTTACAAACGCTTATGATACTTCTTTTCTGGCATTATCCTCTCTTAGTCTTAAAATTTATAAATTTGTATAGACAGAGAATCCATTCTAGCTGTAAAGTCTGTATAATAATGACACTCCATGGATTAAACCAATGATTCTCAACTGACAGGATTTCCACCCCCACCCCCGCCCTGCCCCAGGAGATACTTAGAAATGTTTATAGACATATTTCATTTGGGGGAGGGAGGAAGGTAGGAGCAGTGCTATTGGCATCTAGTAGGTAGAGGCCAGAAATGCTGTTAAGCATCCTTTAATGCACAGGACAGAATCCCAGAACAAAAAAATTATCCACCCTTAAATGTCAGTTGTGCTGAGCTTGAGAATTTCATGATGAGAAAAACTGAGAAAAGACTGAAGAATAGGTTTTACAGATTTATAAATAAGATTTCAAGAAGACTGGCTTCACCAGAGTTGGTAGAAAGACTCAGGTGCGGTATTGTTAAGAAAGAAAAATGGTCAGAAGAGGTCAGAGGAGTGAATGGAGACCACAGACGAAAGTGTAAGAATTTATGGAAAGGTTAAGAAAAGTGAGGAAAACAAATCAAGTATCTGGAAAGATCTTTAAAAAAAAAAAAAAAAGTCTTGTTGAGCCTTGGAGGATCACAGAGAATCCTGGGTAAAGTCAGAACTGTGGTGAACCCATATGTGTATTTAATAGGGCTGTCAGACTGGTTTAGAAACTACCTTTTAGGATAGAATGCTAAGTAAAACGTTAACACAGAGGTTTCTTAGGAAGGTAATGATATGTTAATAAGAAAGATAAACTCATGCTTAGATAAACAAAGTTTCTTACTAAGGTCAATCCTCAAAACAGCAATTAAACACATATTTAACATAATTAGCCAAATATATAACTAAAATTTTAAATTATAAAAAATTATGAAATTTCCAAAGGGTCAACTGAAGAAAGTAGTAGGCTTTCGTGTTATTTAAAAATGAGCATTTTAGTTCATGTTACCTGTAGACTCTGACTCTGTACGTCATCTAGAGTTGGAAGATCAGCCAGATACTTTTCCAAGGTCTCGATTCTTCTCTGCTTTTCTTTGTTTTGTTCAGATTCCTTCTGGCATTTCTTTTTCAGGCTACTGATATATCTATCTCTGGTTTTAAGCTAAAGAAAAAAATTATGAATCTTCAGGGGCTCTGTGGCATTAAAATAATAATAAAACCAACAGTTCTAGGTTATAGTTAAGGCTACCATCAACTCAAGTAAGATTCACTTTAAGTCATCAATTCTAAGATTCACATATTTACAAATTTTCATATCACTGAAATCAAGAATTTTATGTTTGTCTGCTTTTACAACTGATGGCACCCTATAAACTGCCATGGGCCAGGTAGCAATGATATTACAGGTTTCTGGTGTTTTTTTTGTTTGTTTGTTTGTTTTGTTTTGTTTTTTGATGATACAGTTTTTAATGCCAGCACATGGGCAAACCTGGTCAAAGCTATTTCTATCGCCGTCATTTCAACAGTGTGTACATGTTGCAACAATGTGCTGAGTTTAAATGATGTATAAGTTACCTTAAAAATGTTACATTATAATTTGGTGTTGAAAATAGTTACTGAGTATCCAGAAAGACAAAGAAACAGAGATACAGGGTATAATTTTAAAATCAGTGAAGCAAATATTCATCTCTGGAGAGAGGAATCCAATTCCTTATTTCTTACAAAGCTATATCCAAATGTTTTATGTGACGTAAGAAAGGAAGATACTTACAAGTAACTAAGCTGTTTTGTTACTGATTTGCTAAGAAATTGCTTATCGTGTATTCAAGAAATGCAATCAAACCCAGGAGAACTTACCAAAATTACCAGATACTTGGGAAGAAATGAGACTAATGCATACTTCAAGCCAAGACTACTGTTAAGGTATTATGTCATAACTGAACATGCAACATATTTTCTTTCTCAATATTACATACAATAAAGGTGTGCTGTACCAACGACGTCATTTTAGGATTGATGGAATATGTTAATTGAACATCTACTATAGAACACACGCAGCATATGATTCTAGCAAACCCAATTTATGTAGGCTGAACCTCAGATCTACGAACTAATTTTTTTCACCTTTCCACTTGAAAAATACTATCTTTAAACTTCATACCATATGTTCAAATTTCTTTAATATTTCAGCTCAAATATAAATAATATGAGTACACAAATAGTTACCTAAAAAATAAATTCCAGACTCTTACTCACCTTGACTTAGCAGTCTTTCAAAATTTAGAAACTTACAGGGTTCTAAAATATTTTTCCAGCCTTTCCCACATACACCAGGGAAATAAGTACCAGTAATTGGTAGTATAGTGGTTTGCTCTCCCAAATTTTATTAGAGCTAACACTTTGCACAATCTAGCTTCTTTCACACCTTACCTAATTTCTTTCAAGTCCAATGTAGAACAACTTTTATTAAAACAACTTCAATTAGAAAACAAACCAAATCTCCTTTTATCTATCCATTCCATCAATAACAATAGGATCCATTTATTACCTTGGGTAAGGAGCAACACTGGTAAAACTGAACAAATCCTATCATTTATTGGCGATTTCTCAGGATTAAAGGCCAGTGTGCTGGTGTGACAATTTGTGATCTAACAGAACTTCCACAGACTGTTGACCCTTATAATGACCTGAAAGACGACATAATACAATTCCCTTTTTCTTTCTTTTTTCACTGAAGTATAATTAACACAGTGTTATTTTAGTTTCACGTGTACAATATAATAATTCAACCACTGTATACGTTACCAGTGCTCATCAAAGTAAGTGTACTCTTGATCCCCTTTATCTACTTTACCACCTCTCCCCACCCCCCAGCCTCTGTGGTAACCACCAGTTTGTTCTCTGTGTCTCAGAGTCTGTTTTTTGGTTTCTCTCTTTTTTCTTTATTTGTTCATTTGTTTTGTTTCTTAAATTCCATGTATGAGTGAAATCATATGGTATTTGTTTTTCTCTGACTCATTTCACTTAGCGTTATACTCCCCATGTCCATCCATGTTACTATAAACAGCAAGATCTCATTCTTTTTACAGATGAGTAATATTCGGTGGTGTTTATGTACACCACATCTTCTTTATCCATTCATTTATCAATAAACACTTGGGCTGCTTTCATATCTTAGCTATTGTAAATAATGCTGCAATAAACGCAGGAGTGCATATACCTTTATGAATTAGTGTTTTCATTTTCTTTGGGTAAATACCCAGTGGTGGAATTACTAGGTCGTATGGTAATTCTATTTTTAATTTTTGAAGGAGGCTTCATACTGTTTTCCACATTGGCTGCACGGATCTGCCTTCCTACCAACAGTGTACAAGGGTTCCTTTTTCTCCTTACCAACACTTGTTGTTTCTTACATTTTTTATTTTAACTATTCTGACAGGTGTAAGGTGATACCTCATTGTGGTTTTTATTTCAATTTCCCTGATGATTAGTGATATTTAGCATCTCTTCATATGTCTGTTGCAAATGACACACCTAATAAGGAGTTAGTATCCAAAATATAGAAAGAACTTACACAGCTCAACACCAAAAAACAAATAATATGATTACGAACTAAGCGGAGGACATGAATAGACATTTTTCTGAAAAAGATATGTAATTCCTTTTTTGAATATGAGGTCCTGAGATCTTTAGTAACTTAACCACAAGTCACTGAGACAGAGGTGAGATTTAGATATAAATCATCTGACTGAAAGGTCAATGTTCTTTCAATTCTCCCACACTACACATAAGCAGATTGCCATACATTCTCTAGCAGCCACCTGTGCCTGGATTCCCCATTGACAAAGCCTGCTCCTGCCTTAGCAAATGACCCTGTAAGTTACAGAAATAACTAACCAGCCTATTTTTACTAATGGCTCCCTAATTTATTTTTAATTTTTAAAGCACCCAACGGAATAGGTTAGTCATGATGTCTTCTATTACGCAAAGATGTCCTGGTTTTCTTCTTTTTCTTTGGCTGGTCAACTGCCTTTTTTGCTGTCAAGTCAAGCTTGCTGCCTTTGATCACAAATCTCTGCCAACACCCTCCTACTGAATACTATTTATGCTATTTGTTGACTCTAAGTTGATCACACATGATCACTGTGTTTTGGGTTTTTTTTTTGTTTGTTTTTTAGCCCTCTTCACAGATGAAAATCTCTTTGTGTGTTTTTTTAACTTTCAAGTTTTATATGTTGATTACTAAAATCAACTCCAGTAATTACCTCCAGGCAAAAGAGGTATCACTAATAAATCTTCCCTACTCTATTTATAAAAGGTTAGGATTTTTTCCTTTTAAAGAGATATTATTTAGTACTGAGATTATTCCTAGAAGGTAATAGGAAGGCTCTGTTTTCAGAAAAGGTTTACAAATGAATATATTTTTCTTCATCTTGAATACAGTTATTAGAACAAAACAGATTACTGAGGAAATGTTTTCCTCCAAGTTTTTTTTTAAATAAATTATTATTATTTGAAACAAAGTATCAGCTGTAGAGTTAAACTGTCTTGAATTTTACTCCTAGCTTTGCAACAGTTTCTACTTACATGCAACTGGACAAATTACTCAACTCTTCTCCAAGCTTCAGTCAGCTCATTTTTTAAAATGGGGATACAGTATTTACACCTTAGGATTTTTGTGAAGATTAGTTAATATTAAATGAGAAAATGTATTTAATGTACCTTAACATGTTGTCTGGCATATACAAGAAAAAATTTATCAAAGAGTAACTTCTGTTGTTGTCATTATCACATTAAATGTTTTTCTGTCATAGTATCAGTCTTGATCAGGATAACAGAGAGGAAATGCAGAAGGAAACAATGCAATCCAATCTCTTGTGGGCCTAACATGCTGGTCAGTTGATGCATTACCCGTGAGTCTATTTACTAGCATCTACATGCCTTTCAAGAAATTAAATCATCTCCATAGCCTCTGACACTAACACCAACCCTCCTTTTAATTTTTCTGTTCTAAGCATTTCCATTCTCAACTGACTCACTCCACAGAGAGACTGACTATTCCTCTTTTCCAAAAGTAATTCCTCCATCTTGGCATCTGTAATCAACCTTTCCCTATTTATCTCAGGAATTTGCTCTATGGTGCACTCCTCTGACATCTTTGATTATCTCTATTCTTTCAGAGTCCTTTGCTGGGCTTATCTCACTCTCTTTTCTTCCCTCTTGGCAAAAATCACTTGAAAGCATTCAATAGATTGAATGGATTCACCCATCCATCCATTCATTCATTCACAATGCCAAGCACCATGGCTGGTGCTACATATGCTACAGTGATGAACCGATGTGTCCCTGCATACTGGAGCTTACAGAGACAAATTAAAGCATAATGATTAGTCAAAATTGTGGTAAGCACAGGAAAAACAAGAAATGCACTAAACATATGAAAGGAAGAGTTGGAGGAGAAAGATATTTAAGACGAGACTTGACAAAATAAATAGGTGACTGAATAGTGGGAGAAGACAATCAAGTACTTACCAGGCAAAGAGGAAACTCTGTGTCACCACCCTGAGGCCAGAAACAAACCATGACCTGTCTGAGCAGCTACAGGCACTGCACCAGTGACCCAGTGCACTCAGGGGAGACTGACAGCTTCGGGTTATATAATTAGGCAGGGTCTTTCTGGCTATGGGAAGAATTTGATTTTCATTTTAAAGATAACACCAAGATGGCATTGCTGGGTAATGTCAGTGAAATGACTGGATCTTCCTTTTAAAAAGTTCAGTCCTCCACACTATGAAGAATGGCCAGGAGGCCGTGGAGTAACTGGAACTCTCGTACACTGATAGTGGAGGTGTTACATGATACAAACACTAGAACTCAGGTTTCTTTCTTTTTTTTCCCTGCATCTCACAGGTACATTTATTCATACCACAAAGGAAACAGCACTTCCACAAGTGTACGGCCCTGTGCCACATTCCCATCTAACAGAGCTGACTGAAATTTACAGCCAGGGTGATGTGCCATCTGATGTGTACTCCAGGTAAAGCTGGTTAATGATGACCATAAGCAAGTTCAGGACTTGAAGATTTCTAAGTTTTACTTCTTTTATCAGCACTCCTGATTTTATGAATGATGAAGCCCATCAACCTCATTCCTACCCAGGTCTTTAGGTGGGTGTAGTTGGGTTTCATGGGGATCTAAGTGTTCTTAATAAGGCTTGGAAGCATCCCAGCACAGGACAACTGGCTCAGGATGCCCCAACCCACACGGCCAACTCAGAAAGGTCATTAAGTGTGCAGAATTCAGGTAGTTTCTTGTAAGTTAAATATTTATCCTATGAAATGTATGACTCAGAAATTCCACTCTCAGAAATTTTATTCAGGAGAAATGAAAAAATGTCTGGCACAAGAATGTTCACAGCAGCCTTATTCATAATTTCCCCAAAATGCAAACAATTCAAGTATCCATCAACAAGAGAGTAGATACACTGTGATCTATCTATATAATGGGAATGCAACTGAGCAGTAGATAGGAATACATTCAACGATATGTGTAAATCTCAAAGATACTAAGTGAAAGAAGACCAACACAAAAGAATATATACTGTATGACTTCATTTACATGAAGTCCAAGAAGACTCAAAACTAATCTATGGTGATAACAGTGTTTCAGAAAGAGGAAGGAGACTGGACTGGAAAGAAGCACAAGGGAACTTCTTGGGCGACTGAAGTGTTTTTTGTTGTTTTTTTTTTAAGTAAACTCTATGCCTAACATGGGGCTCAAGCTCATGACCTTGAGATCAAGAATAACATGTTTTACCGAATGAGCCAGCCAGACACCCCAGGTGATTGAGATGCTCTGTGTCTTATTTTAGATAGCAGTTATACTGCTATATACTATTAGTAAAACCAAACTGAACACCTAAGATCTATACATTTGACTATACATAAATTATGCTTCAATTATTCAAAATATAATAAAAAATACATGAAATTGCAACAATAACCAAAAAAAAAAAAGTGATTGGCGATAGAGGGAAAGCAGACAGGCAGGGCAAGATTGGATTCAGAGACGCCAACGAAGAGACTCACAAGATCTTTGCCAAGATATGATAACTTAGACCAGTCTGGTAGTGTTGGGACAGATTTTATTACATATTTAGGAGACAGGCTTAATCAGTGTTAGTAAGATTTCCAGCATGAATAAGTGAATATACAGTAATGAACAATGAAGAAATTCTGTTTTGTTTTAAGAAGAAAAGGGCACTTGGGAGGCAAATTAAGAATTATATTTTGGATGAATAGTTTGAAATACTCATAAGATATCCAAGCAGGAACTGTCAAATATGTAGTGAGTATATAAATTGATTTTATTAAGCACTGAACACCAAAAGTAATAAAAGATGAGAATAACTTAGATAAAACATAATATATTTTAAGGGCACCTGGGTGGCTCAGTGGGTTAAAGCCTCTGCCTTCAGCTCAGGTCATGATCTCAGGGTCCTGGGATCGAGGCCCGCATTGGGTTCCATGCTCAGCAAGGGAGCCTGCTCCCTCCTCTCTCTCTGACTGCCTCTCTGCCTACTTGTGATATCTCTCTCTGTGTCAAATAAATAAATAAAATCTTTAAAAATATATATATATTTTAAAAATTGTATCCACTGAATCGTCACAATTTTCTTTTCTTTTTTTAAAGGAGGCTCCACATCGACATGCAGCTTGAACTCATGACCCTGCGATCAAGAGTTGCATGTTCTACTGACTGAGCCAGCCAGGCACCCCTAAATCATCATTAATTTTCACACAATCTTTTAATTAACAAATCTCAGGTGAGAAAATATTTTAATCCCTCCTACATCTATATATCCAATATTTCCTTAGCTCCCTCCAGATTATGGTATTGTATGAAGCCCCCAAAGTACAGAAAAGAAACAAGAAACAGGTACTTAAGTTACTTTTAAGTTAGCCAAGTAAAATACACCATACAGCTGAGAAAGAGAAATCATGTAAAATTTTTGTCAGTTTTTGGAAGATCAAAAATTTAATTCACATACATATATATGTATATATATGTGAATACACACACACACACACACACTCACACAAAAATGTCAACTGAGTTCTCTATTAATAGTTTCAAACATGCCTGCAGAAGTCATGGTGACTTTTTCAAGATCACTTGAATGGAAGTTTCAGTTAATAGAATAATAAGCTGGGTATATCAAGAGAGAAACCTAAAACCAGTGCTGCAACTAAGTTAGCAGCTTAAGGATTTATGCTTCTTTAGTAAATTAGGGCGAGCAGATAATCTACTTGATCTTTAATGATACTATAATAGAATGAGATGAAGTATGAAAATACTTTAGTAAAGGCAGAAAGGTCAAATAAATATACAGATATATCATGTACATACAGATATTTGGCTTTTCACTACTTGTTAGGAATCAGGGGCTTGCTTCAATAACATGAAGTCATGTGCTTATTAAAAAAATACCATCTTTATTTGATTTACTAATCCTTTATACACAACATGACAAAGAAACTGGACCCAAAAAGAAAAGAAAAATAGCTATTTGTGTCACATCTCAGTTTAGGCAACTAACTCAAGAAAGGTTTCACTACTCATTAGCAAGAAATACTGTGGTATTTTAATCCCTCAAGAAAATCCTTAGATTTTTGTGAACAGCACTGATTTTCTCAAAAGTTACTACAAAACTAATCATTTCAATATAAATATACAACCTGCTATAACACACACCTGAAATACAGTAGATAATGAATAATTATATGTCGAAGGACTGTTATTAACCTAATTCAACTTTATTAAAAATACCTACCTTTTCCTCCAGTTTCTTCTTCTCTTCACTAAATTGGCTTATTCTTTGTTTGAGAAACTGATTGAGCTGCAAAACCTCTTTCTCAGTAGATGCAAGCTTTTGCTCAAGTTCCTCTTGCTGGGAATGGGGCACTGACTGATCGGCAAATGGAGTCTGGAGTGAATTGTTCTCATATTGTGGCTATTAGGAAAGGAAAAAAAGGAAAAACAAACAGGTTAAATGTTTACTTGTCTTGAAAAAATGGAAAGAAATTGGAAATAAGGTATAGTACAGAGAATATATCTAGGCTTTAGCAACAGACAGACCTTGGCATGAATCCCAGCTCTCCTATTTCCTAGTTATATGCCATAATTAAATCAAGTTAATTTGCTTACCATTGCCAAGCCTCAATCTTCCTATCTATAAAACAGAAATAATAAAGCTTATCTTGCAGTGTTTTTTGTTTTTTGAAGAACAGAGATAAAATATATAAAGTTCCCATCACATAAACAGAAGCTTAATAAAAGGCAACTTTTTTGGTTAAAAAGTATAATTAGAGACACAGTAGTACATTAAATAGAAGTGAAAGTTCCAGGGAAATAAAAACTAAAGAAAAAATTCTTCACAGGTGATCATTTCCAGCTAATATTAAACTTGGTAAGTATTAATAGAGTGTTTCCCCTAACTAGAAAGTAAGATCCATGAAAGCAGGAATTTTTGCCCTTATTAGTTGCTTTTAGATCCCTATTTCCTAGAATAAACACTGGCATAAATTAAGAGCTCAAAAAAATAATTGCTGATTGAACAAATGTATTGTTTCAATGAGTAAGGCTTTGTAAGGACTTCAGATGAGATCTTTCCCATTTCCCTTGCAGCATTACAACCAGGAGAAGGCAGTCAGAAAATACAAATATTTCCTCAAGTAAATTTGAATGTGGTAAGTGCCAAAAGAGATACCAATAAAGTAATGTGAAACTAAGGAAACATTATTTTTCCACTTATTCAACAAATATTTACTAAGCACATGTTAGGAACTGTGTACTGGAATTCAACAGTTGATAAACCTAAATCCCACCAATTTAATGAAGTATCACACAAAAAAAGACAATGAAAGCTGTCTAAGTGCTACGACAGTTGTACTGCAGTAGCCAAGGAAAGTTTTATACAGATGAATTTGAATTAGACCTTGAAGAACTCGTACTTCACCAAAAGGTGGAGCTACAATTCAAACACTACATAAATAGCATTTTATCATGTGCTGGATATTTCAAAGATGACAGACTCTAGCACTATCCTTTAAAAACTCAAATTCTATCAGAAGCATAAGAGAAATCCTCAGATAATTATATATAGGATACCATATAACATGGTAGCCAAAGAAAAGTCTTTTTTTTTTTTTTAAGATTTATTAGAGAGAGAGAGAGAGAGAGAAAATGAGTGGGGGGGGGCAGAGGGAGAGAGAGAAACAGACTTCTAGCTGAGCAGGGAGCCCCATGCGGAACTCAATCCCAGGACCCCGGGATCATGACCTGAGCTGAACACAGATGTTTGACTGAGCTACCCAGGCACCCAAGAAAAGTCATCTTAAGTACAAAGTATAGGGAGGTTGGAAAATAAATGAAGACAGCACTAGGAGAATGAGGACAAAGGTTTTACTGGGAAGGTGAGAGACTTCTGAGATAGACTTTGAAAATAAGGAAGATTCTGGCAGGAATGGAGAAAGGAAGAAAAGTATTCCAGAAAGAATATTTTAAAAAGGCAGAAATGGAACATTTTCAGAGAGTATCCATATCTTTAAACTATGGATTACAAGAGGGGGGAATGGATAGAAGGAAAAATTTAAATATCCACGTGGGGCCATACTATAGCATCACAAGGTTCAGAAATAAATCTTAATTCATAGGAAATGGGAAACCTGTGATAGTTTTATAACAACAAAGTAGCATGATTTGAGAAGATTGTAAACTCTGTTTTGTAAATCTCTGTCTTCCCTGGCATTTAGCCCCATGTGTAGATTCTCAGTAACATTTGATTGAAGGGAAAAAGAAGGGTAAAGAGGACAGGAGAGTGCTGCAACAACTGGACACAGTGGACAGCAGGAATTAGAAGATACAGAGAATGGATATAAATTCACTTTACAAAATTATTCTAGGGTCTCCTGGGTGGCTCAGTCAGCTAAGCGTCTGGCTTTTGGTTTTAGCTCAGCTCATGATCTCATGGGTTTTAAGATCAAGCCCTGTGTCAGGCTCCACGCTCAGCAAAGAATCTGCTTGAAGAGTCTCTTCCTCTGCTCCTCCTCCACAGTGGCACACATGTGGCTCTCTCTCGCTCTAAATAAATCTTAAAAACAAGAGCATAGAAAACAGAATGAAGAAAGTCTAGATGTAGAATTGAGAGGATCTAGCAAAAACTTTTTTTAAAGAAGTGAACAGATAAGAAATGTTAGATAACCACCATTTGAGATTTTGAGTCAATAACAGGGAAGATCATATTCTGAGCTGAAGTAAGGAGGTCTTGTAAAACAGGTCTAAGCAGATGTACTTAATTACAGTTAGAACCCATTGATATTAAGATGCCAGCTGAACTCACAAATAGAGATGAACATCAGACAGAGACATGGGTCTAGAACTCAGAAAGATGGGTAGGCTAGGCAAAGAAATGAAAAAAAAATTATACGGACTTATAGCTTCTAATTTGGTATGTAATGAGCTCAGAAATTTCCCCTCCGTTTGTTTTACTTACAAGTAAAAAAGATGAACAAACTGAAAAATGAACAACTCTTCTTAGACCTGACAGAAGTAAGGTCATAGGTAAACTGCTACCCCCAGAATTAGAGAAGCAGGTAACTAGAGAAAGTCACACTTACCAGAGCAGAATCTTCTTTGCAACCAGTGCTGAAGTAGGAAAAAAAGAACTGAAATTGATGGAACTACTGGAGGCTCAGAGTAGACAAGTCTGAAAGTCAAAAACTCCAAGGAGACCCAGTCACAGGCAACACCTGACTTGTCTGAGTTTTACCTCCATGAATTCTCACAGTGAACATCAGGGGAAAATCTCTTCATGTTTCCAACAGGAAGAGGAGAAAAGGAACCATTTTGATATATACCAGAACACTATGTTTTTCTTAACAAGACCTGCCCTCAGGACAAACTATTTAACTAGAGATTAACCTACCCAGAAGGTTACCTAAAAGGGAACTAACCTACCTAGAAGAAAACACTCAATTTCAGTTGCCTTGAACCATCCTGCCCCACGATAGGGTGGGAAGTTCACCGTCCAGAATCACAGGCTCACTACAAGACTAAGACCTAATCCAGGACTACAGAGGACTTCTTCCTCTACACCTTACCATTATATTACTAAAGGCCTATTTGCCACATTTGACATAGTACATCAGGTCTAACTTTCAACAAAAAACTACAAGACATACTAAAAGGCAAAATCATAGTCTGGAGAGATTGAACAAGGATGAGAACCAGAGTCAGATATGATAGGAATGCTGGAATTATCAGACCAGAGATTTTTTTAAAACTATGATTAATACAGGACATTAATGGTAAGATAAGCAACAGGCAAGAACAGACGGTTAATGTAAGCACAGAGGTGGATATTCTTAGAAAAAAGAAAAAAATTTTAGACATCAAAAATACTGTAACAGAAATAAAGAATGTCTTTGACAGGCACTTGGGTGGCTTAGTCAGTTGAGCATCCGACTCTCGGTTTTGGCTCAGGTCATGATCTCATGGGTCATGAGACTGAGCCCTGCGTTGGACTCTGCACTCAGTAGAGTCTGCTTGAGGATTCTCTCCTTCTGCTCCTCCCCCACAAACATGTTCTCACTCTCTCAAATAAATCAATCAAGAAAGAAAAAAAAAACGAATGTCTTTGAACACAGATGAGGAAACAATTTCTGAGCTTGAGGATATGAAAAGAAATTTCCAAAACTGAAAAACGAAGAAAAAAGACTGTAAAAAATAAAACCGAGTATCTAAAAACTGTGAGATAACTACAAAGGGTATAACACTACAAGAAGAAAAAAGAAATGAAAGCAGTATTTGAAACAATAATGACTGAGAATTTCCCCATACTGTCAGACACCAAACCTCAGATCCAGATATGATTTCACTCATATGTGGAATAGAGGAAACAAAACAGATGACCATGTGGGAAGGAAAAAGAGAGAGAGAGAGAGAGAGAGAGAGAGAGAGAGAGAGAGAGAGAGAGAGAAAGGAGAGAGGAGGCAGCAAACCATAAGAGACCCTTAACAACAGAGAACAAACTGAGGGTTGATGGAGGGAGGTGGGTGGCAGATGGGCTAAATGGGTGATGTATATTAAGGAGGGCACTTGCTATGATGAACACTGGGTGTTATATGTAAGTGACGAATCACTAAATTCTACTCCTGAAACCAATATTACACTATTTGGTTTAACTAACTAGAATTTAAATTAAAATTCTTAAGAAAAAGTAAGTGGGGTAGCTTATTAGTTTTCGAAAAAGCAGACTTTAGAGCAAG
Source organism: Ailurus styani (assembly GCA_002007465.1). Classification (NCBI taxonomy): domain Eukaryota; kingdom Metazoa; phylum Chordata; class Mammalia; order Carnivora; family Ailuridae; genus Ailurus; species Ailurus styani. The sequence continues at coordinate 1,498,364 of LNAC01000060.1, forward strand.
GAAAGTTATCAGGAATAAAAATGAGCATTACAAACAATGGTCAATACTCCAAGAAGACTTAATCCTTAATGTGTATGTGCCCAACCAAGAGAGCAGCAATATATGTGTGGTAAAAACTGAGAGAACCTCAAGGAGAAACAGATGAGTCCACTTTAATAGCTGGAGAGTTTAACAATTCTCTATCAGAAATGAACAGATCCATCAAGCAGAAAATTAATAAGCACAAAGCTGAATTCAACAGCAACCTCAATCAACTGGATGTAACTGACATGTATAGACTACTTCAGATTACACATTCTTCTCAAGCTAACATAGAACATTCACCAAAACCACATTTTGGGTGATAAAACATGCCTTAACAAATTTAAAAGAAGAGATATTATACAATGTATGCTCTCTCAAACCATAATGGAATTAAACTAAAAATCAACAGAAAGGTAGCTATAAAGTCCTGAAATGCTTGGAGATTAAACAGTACATTTCTAAATAATAAATGGGTCAAAGAAGAAATCTAAAAAGAAATTTAAAAATATTTTGTAGTAAATGGAAATGGAAATATAGATTATCTAAAATTTGTGGTATGCAGTGAAAGCAGTATTTAGAGGGAAATTTATACCATCAAGTACATATATTAAAAAAGAAGAAAGACTTAAAATCAATTATCTAAACTTCCACCTTAGGAAACTAGACACAGAAAAACAAATGCCAAGTAGGCAGAAGGAAAGAAAAAAAGCAGAAATCAATGAAATTAAAAACAGAAAATCAATAAAGGAAATAAAAAAACCAAAAGTTCACTCTAGAAAAAATCTATAAAATCAAAAACCTCTAGACAGGCTAATTAAGATAAAAGAAAGAAGACACAAATTTACCAATATCAGAAGTTAAAGGGAAATATTGGACATTAAAAATAAAATAAAGGAATATTATGGACAACTTTATGCCCACACATTTGATGACCTAGATGAAACGGACTAATTTCTTGAAAAACACAATCTGCCAAAACTCATGTAAGAAGAAATAGATAATCTGATGAGGCCTAAATTTATTGAAGAACTTGAATCAATAATTAATAGCCTTCCAAAATGGAAAGCACCAGGTTTCGATGGGTTTGCTGGGTGAATTCTAGCAAACATTTAAGGAGGAAATTATACTGACTTTCTACAATCTCTTCCAGACACAGAAGCAGAGGGAATACTTCCTAACTCATTCTATGAGGCTAAAATTACCCTAATGCCAAATGAGACAAAAACATTACAAGAAAAGAAAATTACAGGGGTGCCTGGCTGGCTCATTTGGAAAAGCATGTGACTCTTGATCTCAGGGTTGTGAGCTTAAGCCCCACGTTGGATGTAGAGATTACCAAAAGAAAAAAATTTTTTAAATAAGTAAAGAAAAGGAAACCACAGTCTAAATACTCTACATAAGCAGATCCTCAAAAAAAAAAAAAAAAAAAAAAAAGCCAAAAAATGTANGCCCCACGTTGGATGTAGAGATTACCAAAAGAAAAAAATTTTTTAAATAAGTAAAGAAAAGGAAACCACAGTCTAAATACTCTACATAAGCAGATCCCAAAAAAAAAAAAAAAAAAAGACAAGTCTAAGAATGTATAAAAAGGACTATTCGCCATGACCAACTGAAATTTATCTCAGCAATCCAGGCTTGTTCAACATTCAAAAATCAATTAATATAATCCATCACATCAACAGGCTACTGAGGAAAAATCATATGGTCACATCAGTAAATGCAGAAAAGAAATGTGACAAAATTCGACAGTTATTCATAATAAAAACCCTAAGCAAACATAGAATAGAGGCAAACTTATTAAACTCGATAAAGAATATCTACAAAAAAATCTACAGCTAACAGCAGAATTAATGGTAAAAAAAACTTGAAATGTTCCTGCAAATATAAGGAACAAGGCAAGGATGTTCCTCCCACCACTGATTTTCTACACTGTATTGGAAGTCCTAGAGAATGCAATAAGACAAGAGAAGGAAATAAAATGTATGGCAGTTGGGAAAAAAGAAAGAAACAGTTTTTATTCACAGATGACATGATCACCTATATAGAAAATCACTGAAAACAGACAACAACAACAACAAAAACAAAACCCTCCTGAAACTAATAAGCAATTATAGCAAGGTTGTAAGAGATAAGGTTAATACATGAAAGTCAATTCTTTTCCTATATACCAGCAAGAATAAGTGGAATTTGAAATTAAAAACACACTGTCGGTTGCCTGGGTGGCTCAGTGGGTTAAGTGTCTGCCTTCAGCTCAGGTCATGATCCCAAGATCCTGGGATCAGGCCCCTTATCAGGCTCCCTGCTCTTCGGGGAGTCTGCTCCTCCCTCTCCCTCTCCTGCCCCTTCCCCTTCCAGCTTGTGCACTCTCTCATTCACTCTCTCTCAAATAAATAAAATCTTAAAAATAAAAAAATAAATAAAAAACACACTGCCATTTACATCAGTACTCCAAAAAATGAAATAACTGAATGAAATGAAATAACTCCATAAAATGAAATGAAATATTTCATTTCAAAAAATGAAATATAACAAAATAGATACAAGCTATATATAAGGAAAGTTACAAAGCTCTGCTCAAAGACATCAAAGAACAAAATAAACAAAGAGATATTCCATGTTCATAGATAGACTCAAGGCTGTCAAGATGTTAGGTTCTTCCCATCTTAATCTATAGATTCAAAGCAATCTCAAGCAAAATCCCAGCAAGTTATTTTGTGGATAGGAACAAACTGATTCTAAACTTTCTATGGAAAAACAAAGGACCCACGATAGCCAACATAATACTGAAGGAGAAGAACAAAGATAGAAGACTGACACTATCTGACTTCAAGACCTAAAATAAACCCACAGTAATCTAGAATGTGTGACACTGAGCAAAGACCAGAAAAACAGGTCAATGGAACAGAATAGAAAGCCCAGAAATAGAACAACACAAATACAAGTTAACCAATCTCTGACAAAGGAACAAAGGCAGTACAATGGAGCCAAGGAAGTCTTTTCAACAAATGATGCTGGAACAATGGGACATCCATGTGCAAGAAAATGAATCTAGACGCAGGTTTTACACTCTTCCAAAAAATCAACTGAAAGTGGACCCTACACCTAAATGTAAAATACAAAACTACAAAACCCTAGAATAGGAAAAAACCTAGAAGACTATGAATATGGGCAATGACTTTTAGATACACTACCAAAGGTATGATCCAGAAAAGAAACCAATAATAAAGCTAGATTTCATTAAAAATTTCTGCTCTGCAGAAGACATTACCAAGAAAATGAGAAAACAGGCCACAAATTGGCAGAAACTATTTGCAGAAGATCCATCTGATCCATATAGTTTGTATCCAAACTATAAAAAGAACTCCTAAAACTCTGAAATAAAAAATAACACAATTAAAAATGGGGAAAAGACCTAAACAGACACCTCACTGAAGAAAATATACAGATGGCCAATAAATATATGAAAAGATGTTCAATAACAAATGTCTTTAGGGAATTACAAATTAAAACACAGAGCAACCTACCTCCACACACCTATGAGAAGAGCCAAAATCCAAACCACTGACAACACCAAATGCTGGTGAGGGTATGGAACAACAGAAACTTCCACTCATTGCTGGTGGGAATGTAAAGTAATAAAGTCACTTTGAAAGACAGTTTGGCAGTGAGTTGGAAACTAAAAATACTCTTACCATATGATCTAGCAATTGTGTTCCTTGGTATTTACCCAAATGAAAAGAAAGCATGCTACACAAAAAGCTTCACATGGAAGCTTATAGCAGTTTTATTCATATTTGGCAAAACCTGAAAATAACTAAAATTTCCTTCAGTAGGTGAATAGATAAACTGCGGTACATCCAGATAATGGAATATTATTCAGTACTGAAAAGACATAAGCTATCCATATGTGCAAAGACATAAAAAGGAGGGGCGCCTGGGTGGCTCAGTCGGTTAAGCATCCACCTCTGGCTCAGCTGGGATCGAGCCCCACATCTGGCTCCCTGCTCAGCAGCAGAGTCTCCTTCTCTCTCTCCCTCTGCCCCTCCTGCTCTGTTCGGGCTTTCTTTCACACTTTCTCTCTTAAATAAATAAAATCTGGGGAAAAAAAAGACAGAAGAAATTTAAATGTATATTATGAAGTGAAAGAAGCCATCATGAAAAGCTATATACTGTATGATTCCAACTATATCACATTCTGGAAGAGGCAAAACTATGGAGACAATAAAAAGACTGGCTGTTGTCAGGGGTTAAAAGAGAGGAGGGAATGAACAGGCAGAGCACAGATTTTTAGGGTAGTGAAACTAATCTGTATGATACTACAATGACGGGTATCGGTCATTACGTATTTGTCCAAACTCATATAATTGTAAACACCAAGTGTGAACCTTAATGTGAACTAGGGCCTTTGGGTGATAATGATGTATAACAAAGATACCCTGTGATATAGGATGTCAACAGTGAAGAAGGCTATAGGTGTGCAGCGGCATAGCATATATGAGAATTCTCCGTACATTCTGCTCGACTCTGCTGTGAACCTAAAACAGCTCTAAAATATAAAATTTATTAATTTTACAAATAATACAGGTGCTTCTAGGACAATGAAATATACATATGTCTGGAAAACCATTCAAAAATCAAGCACTAAAAATAGCAGGTCTTAAAGGAAAAGTAAAAACAAGAATAGTCCAAAGCCTATACAATTTAAACCAGATTACTAATCAAAACTGACTGGGGGGAAGAGCTCAACATTCTGGGCAGGCAGTCATAGTTAATATTAAACAACCACATGCACAGAAATTGTCAAAATGCTGGTGTCACTTCAATTAGAGCAGGTGGCTGTTGAGATGATACAGGTGAACTCTGCCATACGGAGACTACCACGCAGGTGGCTAAGCGGCAACACAACCTGCCATGACCCGAAACCACTGAAAGAGGAAGTCCATTTCTCCAGGCAGTGCAGCACTCTTACAATTCTCTGAAAACGAAGCTTGAAGAGGCTTCTGCTGCCAATGCAGGAGGTGAGCCTAGGCCTTTTCTGCAGCCTGCCAAAGATTCTAATTTAACTCCCACTATTCTAACTCCCGTTGCCTGGCAAAAGAAAACAAAAGCCACATCCAAAACAATGTGACTTGAAAACTATAGTGACAACATTCTATCTACCATTTGTGTACGGGCAAATCTGCACTACAGAAAAGTGTTTCATAGCAAGACATGCTGTAGAACTTGTAGATGAAATTTAGCAGACAAAAAGAGGGAAGTCTGAAGCCAGAACGGCTTTAAGCCTTTAAATTGCTTTTTCAGGCGGAGTATCCTTCAAGCACTGAATCTGTGAAGCCCGTCTTCCCCCCACCCATCCCTTCAATGCCCCTTCACAGACTGCGTTCTTTTCCTGCCTTCTAAAATATGGCTAGTCCCTGTTCTGGGTCCCTTTTCTTCACTCCCTGAACACCTGATCATGCCCAAGCTTCAACAACCACCCAGGTGGACTGACAAGTCCTAAATCTCTAATCTTTCCCTTAGACCTACCTATGAATATCAGCCTCACTCTTCACCTCAGTCCCAAATTTACAATATAATATATAAGCTTAACTCATTATTTTTCTCCTCTAAACTTATTCCTGATGTAGTCCTCTCTATCCTGGTCTTTGACAATATAAATCAATCAATTTTGCCCACTTTCTAACTCATTCAATCAAGCCCAAGCTTGGTCACAGAGAGATTTAATAAATATTCTTTCTCTTGTCATGACCAACGGTGTTTTAAAATTCAGGTGTGTTCATTTAAGTTTTAGACTACTGAGATAGCGTCCTGACTGATTTCTGCCTGAATACCTACCATAAATCTGTTATACCACTGGGGTAACTAGGATACTTTGGAGAGTAAAAGACAGTGCTATTAATCATTATGCTAGTACAACAGGCATTAACTGGAACTGTACCTAAACCTGGGACAAATGGGGCCCTTTACTTTATGAGCCTTTGCTACAACTGATCCCTGCTTATGTCTTTAACCACACTCTTACCACTACCCTTCTCTCATTTTGCACTTCGGCCATACACAATTTGTAGTTTTCCAAATGCATTATTTCCTCTCTTGCCTTTGGACCTCTTCACACATAATACATTATACCTCAAGCACTTTTATTCCATGTCCTTTACCTGCTAAATTCTTTTAATTCATTAGGTTCTTAGATCAGATATCCCTTCCTACAGGAAGTTTGAGCCAACCTTTGGAAGGCTAGTTTATATGTTCTCAGTTGGGATTCCCACAGCACTTTATATATATTCCATTTGAGTACCTCAAACTTACTGCAACTGTCTCTTGTTTATCTGTCTTCCTCATTAGACAGTACACTCTTTGAAGAAAAAACCAACTTCACTCACATTTATATTGCTAGCACCTACATGGTGCCTTATCCATAGTGAGCATAAATAATTTTGAAGGAATAGTTAAACAGTTTTTTGACAGTCTCTATCTGTAGACTTCTAGATTCATGAAAATAGAAAGTATTCTTCACTCTTGAGGCTCCAATATTTGCCACATTAGATGCTTATGTTTTATTGAAGAAGCTCATTTGTAAAGATGGAACTCATTTATAAAATGCTTATTAAAACCAAAAGACTTGGTGGTAGAAAAAAATAACTGAAGGAAAAATAAGTAGACAAAAATTATATAAATGGAAAGAAAAAGTACAAAATGGAAAGACAATAAGAAATGATGCATCAATGAAGCTTAATTAAAATAAATATTATTTGGTTGGTCTTTCCAAGGGTCACATCTATATTAAGGCATCTCTTTCTTCTTCATTTTTTTTTAAGATTTTATTTATTTATTTGACAAAGAGAGAACAAGCATGTGGAGTGTAGGCAGGCAAAGGGAGAGGGAGAAGCAGACTCTCCCCAGAGCAGGAAGCCCAATATGGGATCCCAGGACTCTGGGATCATGACCTGCACCGAAGGCAGACACTTAACCGACTGAGCCACTCAGGCGTTCCTTCAGTTTTTAACAAAAGGTAGAAAGGGTTCTTCATATTCTCTTTGTTTTCCAAGAAGGTCTGTTAACTACAGGTTGAAATTCTAGTATAAGGCATTGTAAATACAAATCTCTCTTCAGTTCTAGCAATTCTACTACTAAAATAATCCTAGAAAGTGTGAATTTTAGGCTAAAGATCTAGTTCTCATTTTCCACCTATGAGATTTACTGATGAAGGCTTCTCATAATTTTTAATAGGAAAAGAGAGTTATTTCTCAAGAATATGTTTGTAAAAGAATATTATTTCAAAAAATTTACTTTAACCTCAAATATACAGAATATGAAAAGTATAATTTTCTTTGTTTAATGTGCTATGGAATTAGGATGAATAAGCTATAAGCCCCAAAATGTGTATATATAAAATGCTGTGCATAAATAACATTATTCACACATCCAAGGTAAAAATTCCTTTGTTAATTATTCTTCACAGAAATTGAAGAAACAACTCTAAAATTTGTGTGGAATCATACAAGACCCCAAATAGCCAAAGCAATCCTGAGAATAGCCAAAGCAATCCTGAGAAACAAACAAACAAAAAAATATTAAAGCCAGAGGTATCATGCTTCTGGATCTCAAATTATACTAAAAAGGATACTAATAAAAGAAGTATGGGACTGATGCAAAAAAGACACATCAACCAATGGAACAGAGTAGAGAGCCCAGAATTAAATCCTGGCATATACAGTCAACTTATATTTGACAAGAGAATACCCAATGAGGAAAGGATTAACAAATGTGCTGGGTAAACTGTAGAAACACATGTAGAACAATGAAATCGAGTCCCTATCTCACACCACTCGCAAAAATTAACTTGAAATGGATCGAAGACTTAAAAGATTTGATACCATAAAACTCCTAAAATGAAACACAGGGGGAAAAAAACTCATCAATATTGGTCTCAGCAATGACTTGTTTTTTGGATATGACATTAAAAGCACAAAACACAAAAGCAAAAATCAACAAGCAGACGTACATCAAACTCAAATGCTTCTGCACAGAAGACCCAATAATTAACAAAATGAAAAAACAACAATATAGATTAAGAAAATATTTCAGGAAACCATATATCCAGGAAAGGATTAACATCCAAAATATATAAGAACTCAATTTAATAATTAAAAATAAACAAGCCAATTAAAAAATAGGCAAAAGAACTAAACAGGTATTTTTCCAAAGAGGACATCAAAATGGCTAACAGACACATGGGAAGATGCTCCACATCATTAATCATCAGGAAAATGCAAATCAAAACTACTATGAGCTACCCTGTCACACCTGTTAGAATGACTATCATGAAGAAGACAAGAAATAACAGATGCTGGCAAAGATGTAGTGAAAAAGGAATCCTTTACACAGCATTGGTGGGCATGTAAATTGGTCCAGCCACTATGGACCAATAAAATAGATCTACCATACAATCCAACAATCCCATTTCTGGGTATATTCCCACAGGAAATGCAAAGAGGATTTCTTTTTTTAAAGATTTTATTTATTTATTTGAGAGAGAGAAAAGACAGAGAGAGAGAGAGCGCACAAAATGGGGGAGGGTCAGAGGGAGAAACAGACTACCCACTGAGCAGGGAGTCTGACGCAGGACTCGCTCTTGGGACTCCAGCATCATGACCTGAGCAGAAGCCAAACGCTTAATGAGCTGAGCCACCCAGGCTCACTGCAAACAGGATTTTGACAAGATACATACCCTCCCATGTCGGTCACAGCATTATTCATAATAGCTAGAATATGGAAAAACCCATATGCCCATTAGTGAATAAAAAAGATATGATGGTACATATATACCGTGGAATATTATCCAGCCACGAAAAGGAAGATATCCTACTATTTGCGATGACATGAACGGACCGTAAGCACATGACATTAAGCAATATAAGTCAGACAGAGAAAGAGAAGTACTGTAGGATATCCCTTATGTTTAGAATCTAAAAAAGTTAAACCTGTAAAAAGCAGAGAGTAAAAACGGTGGTCACCAAAGGATGAGGTGGGGAGGTGGAGATCAAGGTGATAGTAGATAAGGGCACAAACTTGTAAGGAGTAGTAAATACACCACAGAAATTTCATGCACAGTATAATGAATATAAACAATAATACACACTATAACTATTTAATGCAATAAATATTACTACATTAGTAAACATTATATAAATATGTTAAAGTAGCAGGCTGAGTATACCTTAAATCTACATATTACATGTCAAATTTATTCAATAAAAGAAAGGAAAGCACTATTCACACACCAAAAAATTTTTCATTTCCTAAGAAGTTTTTTATTATCATATTTGTTGTTCTTTTAAACCCTTGCTGTTTTTCAGCTATCTACTGAAAAAAAGTTCATCTCATATATTTATAATACCCATTTAGTACTTACGGTTTTCCTTCTTTTTTTTTTTTATTTTTTTTTAAAGATTTTATTTATTTATTTGACACAGAGAGAGAGATTACAAGTAGGCAGAGAGGCAGGCAGAGAGACAGGGAGAGGAGGAAGCAGGCTCCCCGCTGAGCAGAGAGCCAGATGTGGGCCTCGATCCCAGGACCCTGAGATCATGACCTGAGCCGAAAGCAGAGGCTTTAACCCACTGAGCCACCCAGGCGCCCTACGGTTTTCCTTCTATTCCCTTTTATTAATTGCCCTTATCCTTTGAAGTCTAACTTCTTAACAACATTTTAACTCTCTACATAATTTAAAATCCTTCTAATATTTTCAGCAGCCCCCTTTTCCACATCCCTCCAGCTATTTCTACCTGTCCTTGTAGACAGACTTGGAGAGCCCTCTACTGGCCTGATGCTGAGTCAAAAAACATTTTCTTTAGCTTTCAAATACATATTAAGATATACACACTTTTGGTAATATAATAATTGTATAATTCAAGCTAACCCTTTATCCAAAAAATAAAGTTACAAGGAGAAATTGCATGGTTATATAAAATTGTTATCAAAGCAAATCATACTACTTACATAGTACAGAAATGCCACTTTTAAATAACTGTACGCTATTAATCTTAGTACCATAGAGCTTTTCTATCATGGCATAGAACTAAAAGATGAGACCACACTGCAGTGAGATATTCTGATGTATTAGTAACTGAAGTATGGTAAGCAAGCTAGAATCTCTGTTAAATGCTTCTGCCTCAAGTAAGTCTGCAGATTAATTGGTCCTCAATATTTCCTGACTTTAATATACCAATACCTTTAATATATAAAAACAAGCTTGAAAATTTAACAGAGGAAAAAATTTCCACCTAAAATGACTTTAAATTCCAGAAATAAAGACAAAAAAAATTTCCACAAAAAGAAGTATATACCACCATAAAGTTATGAGCCCTCACTTTTGATCCCAAAAAAATGCCAATAGTTTTTAATGTTTTAGAAATAAACAAGCCAAATATAAAGTCTATATAGAAAAACACACAAACAAGTTTTAAGAAAAATTCTTAAAAAGAGTAAGAGAAGTCCCCTTCCAGCCATATAAATTTTGTTATAAGGCTTTATATATACCCTGTGTTCCCATTAACCTGTACTCTCAGTGGCAAAACCGACCCCATTCACATTCCTATTCCTTGTACCTAGACATTGCCTTACCCAGAGAGAACACAAATTTTGAAAGAATGGGTAAACATGTTTAACCTATATGATCTCTCCCTCTGTAGATTGAGGTCGATGAAGGTAGGAACCATCCTTCACCTTGGTGACCTCACAACTTAACACAGTAGATGTTTAGTAATTATTTTCTTAGATGGGTTCATTAGTGAAGATAGGGCTTATTTATAAAATATATACTCATTAGAATTAGAGAAACTTCATAGTAGAAAATAATAGATATAGGAAAAGAAATAGAATGACACAAATAGAAAGAAAATATGACAAATTCAGAAAATATATTTTCAAATCAAACTATAGACAAAAAGCTAATTCTTTTATACGTAAAGGGCTTATAAAATTAATAAACAAAAAACCAATACCTAACAGAAAAAAAACAAGCAAAGTATCTAAATGAAATGACATTTCACAGAAAATAAATATGAATGGCACTTAAATATATAAAAAGAAATTCAGTATCACTCAGGAGAAAAATATATTAAAACCATATGACGAAAAGAAGAAAGATCTCAAATCAACAACCTAACTTTACAGCCTAAGACTGGAAAGAGAGAACAAACTAAACCCAAAACTATCAGAAGGAATGAAATAATAAAAATTCCAACAGTGAAAAATGAAATAGAGAATATAAAAATACAGAAAATTAATTAAACCAAAATGTGGTTCTCTGAAAAAAATCAGCAAAATTGATAAACCTTTACCTAGATGGACTAAGGGAAAAGACTCTAATCACTAAAATCAGAAATGAAAATAATGACATTAACTATCAATTCTATAGCCACAACCACCTCCACACATAAACACAAAACCTAGCCCTGGACCTGATGGCTTCACTGGTGAATTCTACCAAACATGTAAAAAAAGAATACCAATCCCTTTCAAACTTTTCCAAACTCAGTGTTTGGAAACTAACTAGAGAAGAAACTACACTTCCTAAGTCATTCTGTGAAGCCAGCATTATTTTGATACCAAAGGCAGACAAAGACACTACAAGAAAACTACAAACCAGTATCTTTGATGCAAAAATCCTCAACATGATATTAACAAACTGAATTCACCAGTATATTAAAATGATTATAATCTATGACCCAGTAGGATTTATTCCTGGAATGCAAGCATGGTTCAACATATCAAGACTGATCAATGTAATAGACCGTATTCACAGAATAAAGGGGAAAAAAACCCCACAATCATCTCAAATGATGTTGAAAAAGTATATGACAAAATTCAACATCCTTTGGTGATTAAAACACAAAAAACTAGGAACAGAAGGAAACTACCTCAACATAATAAAAGCCATATAGAAAAAACCCACAGCAAATATTACACTCAATGGTGAAAGACAGAAAGCTTTTCCTCTAAGATCAGGAACTAGGCAAGGATTCCCGTCTTCACCACTTCTATTCAACAAAATACTGGAAGTTCTAGCCAGATCAATTAGGCAAGAAAAAGAACTACAAGTCATCCAAATTGGAAAGGAAGACATGAAATCATCTTTGTTCAGGAGATACAATCTTGAATGTAGAAAAATCTTAAAAATTCCACAAAAAGCCTGTTACAGCTATTGAATAAATTCAATGAAGTATTAGGATACAAAATCAAAACACAAAAATTTGTTGCATTTCTATGTACTAACAATGAACAATCTGGAAAGGAAATTATGAAAACAATCCTATTTATAACAGTATCAAAAAAAATAAAATACTTAGGAATTAACCAAGGAGGTAGAAGACTTGTATAATAAAAACTACAAAATACTGCTGAAAGAAAATGAAGACATAAGTAAATGGAAACGCATCCCATGTTCTTAATATTGTTAAGACGTTAAATATTACTCAAAATTATCTACAGGTTCAATGCAATCCCTATCTTTTTTTTTAGAAAGAGAAAAACCCACCCTAAAATTCATACAGAATCTCGAGGGACCACAAACAGCTTAAACAATCTTAAAAAGGAGAACAAAACTGGGGGGACTCATACTTCTGGATTTCAAAACAGTGTGGTACTGAATAACAAAAGACATATATAGACCAATGGAATGGAATCCAAAGCCCAGAAATAAATCCTGACGTACATGGTCAAATGATTTTTAGTAAGGTCCCAAGACTATTCAATGTGGAAGTCTTTTCAACAAATGCTGCTGGGAAAACAGGATTATCCACATGCAAAAGAATGAAGCTGAACCTTACCTAATAACATACAGAAAAATTAACTCAAAACAGATCAAAGACCTAAACAGAAGACTAAAACTATAAAACTCCTTGAAGAAAACATGTGGTAAAAGCTTCAAGACATTGAATTTGTCAATGAGTTCTTGGATATGACACCAAAGGCACAGGCAATAAAAGAAAAAGTAAACAATCTGGAGTTGAAAAATCAAAAATTCTGTGCATGAAAAGACACCACCAACAGAGAAAATAGTCAGTCAACAGAATAGGAAAAATACTTGCAAATCATATATTTAATAAGGGGTTACTACCCAGAATATAGAGTTTTTAAAACTCAACAACAACAACAATAAACAAACAACCAATTCAAAAATGGGCAAAGAACTTTAAAAGATATTTTCCTTAAGAAGATATACAAATAGCCAGTAAGCCATAAAAAGATGTTCATATCATTAATCATTAAGGAAATGTAAACCAAAACTACAATGAAATACCACCTTATATCCACTGGGATGGCTACTATCAAAAATGAAAAAAACAAAACAAACAAAAAAAACAAGTGTTGGTGACAATGTAGAGAAACTAGAACCCTTGTACACTATTGGTGGAAATCCAAAATGGTACAGCCACTGTGGAAAACAGTATGGTGTTTCCTCAAAAAATTAAAAATAGAATTACTATATGACCCAGCAATTCCACTTCTGGATATATACTCAAAAAAATTGAAAGCAGAGTCTACAAGAGATATTTATATACCCATATTCAAATAAATACAAAAAATGTCCATAGCAGGATTATTCACATAGCTAATTTGTGGAAGCAAACAGGGGCACCTAGTTGGCTCAGTCAGTTAGGCATCTGTCTTTGGTTCAGGTCATGATCTCGGAGTCCTGGGATCAGCCCCCGCACTGGGCTTCCCACTCAGAGGAGAGTCTGCTTTTCCCTCTCCCTCTGCCCTTCCCCCTGCTCATGCTCATGGTCTCTCTCAAATAAATTAAAAAATCTTTAAAAAATGTAGAAGCAAACAAAGTGTCTGTCAACAGAGGAATGGATAAAACAAAATGAGGCTATAATGGAATATTATTTAACCTTAAAAAGGAAGGAAATTCTGACACACTACAGCACAGATGTATCGTGAGGAAACTATGTTAAGTGAAATAGGCCAGTCACAAAAAGACAAATACTGTATGATTTATTTAACATGATATTTTAGGGTAATCAAAATCATAGAGAATGAAAGTAGAACAGTAGTTGCCAGGGGCTAGGAAAGCAAAGGGGGAGTTATTGTTTAATGGGTACAAAGTTTTAGTTTCATAAGACATAAAGAGGTAAGGAAATGGATGGTGGTGATGGTTGTACAATATTATAAATGTATTTGACACCACGGAACCATACACTTAAAAATGGTTAAGATGAGGAAAAAATGGTTAAGATGGTAGATTTTATGTATATATTACACAATTCTCAATTTTTTAAAAAACCATGGAGAGAACTCCCTACCCTACCCTATATAAAGGCAAAAAGCTCACAGTGTGATAACACAATAACAATTTGATAATATCAATAAAAATGACCAATTCATATAACACCTATAAATATCACTTGAGAATTTAACTTACAAAAATACTTGCATATGAGCAAAACAGTATTTATAAAAGGTTATTCTTCACAACATTATTTATAGTAGCCCCAAAGCAGAAACAACCCAAATTCTGACTAGTAGGGACAAGATGAATAAATTATGCTATCTCCACAAAACAGGAAATCAATCAGCTATAAAAGAAAAGAAAGGGTTGCTATCTTTGTAAAGATACAGAAATAATCACTATATTTGTTTAACTGAAGTACAGTTGACACACATTATGCTAGTTTCAGGTGTACAAGACTGTGATTCACAAGTCTGTATGTTATGCTGTTGCTCACCACCAGTGTAGTTACCATCTGTCATCATACAACACTATTACAGTACCACTGACTACATTCCTATCCTGTACCTTTTATCTCCCATGACTTCTTTACTCCATAGCAGGAAGCCTATACCTCCCGATCCCCTTCACCCTTTCTACCCATTCCCCCAGGCAACCACCAGTTTGTTCTCTGTATTTATGAGTCTGTTTGTGCTTTTTTTAATCACTGTATTTTAAATAATTTTATGTAGTATAAAGGAAAAAAGCAAGGTGCTGGATAATGTATATATCTTGATTCTTTTTGTGAAGACATGGGAAAAAATACATTTATATCTGCTAGTGATAAAAATTAATTCTGGAAGGGTATACTTGAAACTAGTAACAGTAATTTCTTATGTGTGTGGGGAGGGGATATAAATTGGACATCTGGAAAACAGCTCTTGGACATCTTTTATTATGTAGATAAATATGAACCATGTGAGTGGATTAATTAAAAAGCATCTTAATCTTACAAGCTAATTATATAATTATATAATTAATACATACTTTAGTAATAAAACAACAACTACAAAATTCTCTTTATCTTACCTGCAAACCAGCCACATAAGAATCTTCGCAGTTTACATAATGTCCCAACCTGGCATGCTGTGCCCGTAATTCATTATCCCTTATCCTCTCATGTAGGTGGGTAATTTGTTGTTTCTGCCTGCAAAACATAAATTGAGGTGACATTATAAAGAATATGCTTTTCTAAGAGACTATTAAAAGCAGAATTTGAAGTCTTCTAATAATTTGATGGAAGAGTTAAAAGTATTATCAACCTTAATACTTATAAAAGGGAATTTTTAAAAATCACAGTACCATGAGTTATGTGGACCACAGAAGTTTATTTATAATGTAGACTACTTCTGGCATTTTATAAAATATAACCTTTAGTAGAACACTCAGATAATAACAAAGTCATGTTTTGTTTGCTTTCTTCTTGTTACCTAAACATAAACATCATCTTCCCCACTTGCTATTCTATGCCTGCATCTTCTCAATAACATCCTAGGTTACACAGTCTACAAATAACCAAGTGGAGAACTCACTTGGTGACAGATTTAGATCTTTGGACAGCTCAGACATTTCACTTTAACATAATTTCATGTTGGAAACAGACATCATCAAGTTCAAATCTTTCCTCAGAAGCTCATTGCTTACTTTAATCAAGTTATTTAACTTCTGTGTTTATATATCCTTTATACAGTTGACACTTCAACAATGTGGGGATTACAGGCACTGACCTCTGGCCCCCTGCCCTATCACACAGTTGAAAATCTGCATATAATATTTGACTCCCCAAATTTAACTACTAATAACCTACTGTTGACTGGAAGCCTTACCAATAATCTAAACAGTCGACTAACACAAATGTATACTTTATGTATTATATACTACATTCTTACAATAAAGCTAGAGAAAATGTTATTAAGAAAATCATAAGGAACAGAAAATACATTTAAAGTACTGCATTTGTTGGAAAAAATCCATGTGTAAGGTGGACCCACATAGTTCAAACCTGTGCTGTTCAGGGTCAACTGTATTTGAGAACTGTTATGTACCAGGCATCACGTTAAGAGCTTTATATGTATTATTGCTAATCTCCAAAACTTTTAATAACTAGTCTCATAATAAGGTTATGAGGAAGAAAGAGCTTTTAAGAAAAGGTATGTGAGTAAACAAATAGCTTGGTATTTTCTAAAATTACAAAGTAACTTTTGGAGCAAGTTAGGTTATATGTTTCAGACTGTATCAAACAGCTTATTCTACTCAGAGCCACTTAATGTTTTAGATATATGATCCTTTAAGAAAATTTACATAGAAAACATCAAATAGTTCATAGATAAATTAGGAGAGATTAGCATTGACACTTTTCGAAGAACTTAAAGCTTTACAAAGAAAGCTAAACTTCCTCTTCTGGCCAAGACCAAGTAACAGGAACCAGTTGTGCCCTTCTGCCTGACACAACTACAAAACAGAACAAAATACAGGAAGCAATGACTCTCAAAACACTGGACATCAGTTATTTAGGAACAGAGACTTATGGGAGATGGGCAACAAACAAGGTGAGCTCTATGACTGCCAGAGCCTACTGCTTCAGGCCCCACCCAACACAGGTAAAGAGCCTCTCTGAGATGAAAAGGCAAAGCTGGGATACTGGAAAAACCAAGACAACTAGAGCTCACAGTGCAGTCACCCTGACTGTTCAGCTGAATACTAATGAGTAAACACATGAGGAAAACTACTTCATGTGCAATGTGCGGGGGTGGTGGTCAACCAAAAAGATAAGAAGGAACAGCACCTGAGACTTAGTTACTTGGGACCTAGAATTGTGCCAGTTTTCAAATGCCACAGTGGAAAACTTCCTAATTCACAGGGCACCATTTAGCAGCAATTTTCAACAAAGGTCAATTGTGACCGCAGAACAAAGTTTAGGAATACAAAAATATGTGACATCCAAAAACAGTTAAAATTCATAATGTCTGGTACTTGATCAAAAATTACCAGGCATGCAAAGAAGCAGGAAAATATAACCTAAAAAAGAAAAACCAGTCAACTGAAAGTGAACCAGAACTGACACAGATGATAAAATTAATAGACAAAGACTCTAAATTGGTTATTATAACTGTTTTATATGTTCAAAAAACTAGATCAATTATGTTAAATAAAGACATAGAAAACAAAAATATTATCCTGAGTGGGACTAAAAACAGATTAGAATTTGCAAGAGATTAGTGAATTTGAAGACATAGAAATAAAAACTATCCAAAAAGAAATAGAAAAAAAAGACAAACAGAAAAAAACTCAAGCGCAACAGTGAGCTGTGGGATTTCTTTTGAGAGACCTAAGCTACATGTACTCAGAATCCCTAAAGTTGGGGGGAGGGACAGGAAAAATATTTTTTTTTTTTTTTTAAAGATTTTATTTATTTATTTCACAGAGGGAGAGAGATCACAAGTAGGCAGAGAGGCAGCAGAGAGAGAGAGAGGAAGCAGGCTCCCCACTGAGCAGAGAGCCTGATGCGGGCCTCGATCCCAGGACCCTGAGATCATGACCTGAGCCGAAAGCAGAGGCTTTAACCCACTGAGCCACCCAGGCGCCCAGGAAAAATATTTTGTAGAAAATTGGCCAATATGTGTCCAAACATGATGAGAACTATATACCCACAGGTCTAAGAAGATGAGAAAACCCCATGCACAAGTAAAATGAAGAAAACTAAACCAAGGATCATCTTAATCAAATGGCTTAACATCAGTGATAAAGAGAAAATCCTAAAAGTAGTCAGAGAACAAAAGATAAATTCATTCAGAGAGACAAAAGTAAACAAAATAGCAGATGTCTCATCGGAAACAATGCAAAGGCGAGACAATAAAATACTTTCAAGTATTGCACTAAAGTATTAAAATTTAAAAGCTATCAACCTAGAGGATTTTTTTACCCAAGGTAAATTTGAAGCAAAATAACAACTATCAACCTAGAATCCTTCACCTAATGAAAAAATCAAAGACAGAGATGAGACAGGCTTTTTTGAAAACTTAAAAGCTGAAAGAATCTATCACAGCAGACTTCAACTACAAGAAATGATAAAGGAACATCTCCGGGGAAAAGGAAAATACCAAATGAAAACTTGGAGCTACACAAAAGAAAGAAGAGCACCAAAAATGATAACTACATGGGCATATACATTACCATTCTTATTATTTAAATCTCTTTAAAAGATAATAGGCTGTTTAAAGCAAACAAACCAACAAAGCCACAAAGTACTGTGGGGTTTATATAGTCTTTGTAAAAGTAAAATGTATGACAAAATAGCTCACAGACTGGGAGAGGAAAAGTATTTTCCTCTGGAAAGGAAGTGTATTTTCATAAGATTCTTATGTTGTACATGTAGCAGTATAGTAATATAGTACTGCTTACGGGTAGACTACAGAACTTTAAAGTGTATATTATAAACTCGACAGCAACCACTATAATAACTCAGTAAAGACTTATAGCTAATAAGCCAGCAAAGGACATAAAGGGAATTATCCAAAAAAATACTCAACTAATTCAAGAAAAAAAAAGAGGAACAAAACAGATGGGGCAATTAGAAAACAAACAGCAAGACAGGAGATTTAAATTCAAACATATCAATAATCACAAAATGTGAATAGTCTAAATAACCCCAATTAAAAAGCAGACACTGTCAGAATGGATAAAAAGAAAGATTCAACTATATGCTACCTACAAAAAAACAAAACAACTTTAAATATGATGACACAGTTCTGCAAATCTTACTCCGAAAACCATTTGGATCTAGAAGACACAAAATTGCTGATTATTTTCTTTTTTTAAGTGAAATATAATTGACATATAACATTGTATTAGTTTTAGCTGTATAACAATGATTGTATATAACATACTGATGTGTATATATTGTGAAATGATCTCAATAAGTCTCGTTAACATCATCTTATTATATTTCTTGAACATATTGGTTTATGCAAGTTTTCCATCTCTTTTGGAGTCAATTTTGCTATTCCTTTAAAATTATTTGTTTTCTTTTATGTGTTCAGATTTATTGATATAAGTTTACAACAATGATTTAAAACCTCTCTCTATAATTATATCACTTTTTATTCCTAATATTTTGAGTCTTTCTCTTCCTCCTTAATTAGAAGAGCTAGTGATTTATCTATTTGATTAATTTCTGCCCTTAGTTTTATTATTTCCTTTGTTCTCTTTTATGTTAACTATTCTTTTACTGGCCTTCTTAAGTTAAACATTTATTTATTTATTTATTTTTAGGTTAAACATTTAAATCACTGTCTTTCCTTCTTTCCTTCCTTCCTCTTCCCTACTTTTCTCAAAATAAAAGAAGAAAAAGACATGAGAAATGGTGATAGAGTCAAACATATTATATTTGCACTCCTAGTAGAAAGAGAAATATAATATTAGAAGAGATAAAGACCAAGAATTTTCCAAAACTGATGAAAAACATCAAACTGGAATCAAGAAGTACTTCAATCCCCAAGAATACCAAATATGATGAAAACCACACATGGGCCCATTATAGTAAAATTGCAGAGAACAAATGAAAAAAATGACTAAATCCAAAAAATAATAAAGAGTGCATTTAATCTGGCAGCAATAAGACTTGTGGATGACTTTTTAAAAGAAACCAGAGACAATGCAACAATATCTTCAGAGTGCTGAAAGAAAATAACTGCCAATCAGGAAGTATATATATCAGCCAAAAATATCTTTTACAAACAAAGGTGATATTCACAGTAGACAAAAGATGAAAACAACCTAAATGTCCATCTACCGATAAATGGATAAAGAAAAATGTCATATATATATATATACATATATATGTATATATATATACATATATATATATAAAATGGACTATTACTCAGTTTTAAAAACAGGAAAATTCTGTCTTAGGCTACAACATGGATGAACCTTGAAGACATTACACTAGATGCCATAAGCAGTCATGAAGGGACAAATACTACATGACTCCACTTACATGAGGATTTGATGGGGTTTAGGACATGCCACCACCAAATATGGTACCTTGATATATTGAGTGTTTTAAGCCACAGGAGTTTAGGAACATGGCAAAAGCAGAAAGGTCACTCTGACCTCCTCCTCACCCTTGCCCTTCTTCCATAAACAGGTCACAAAAATCTCAAGCGGGGGTGCCTCCCTATTTCTATTGTTTATAAGCCACCCAGCCTATGGTATTTTATTATAGCAGCCCAAATGAACTAAAACACATATTAACTTACGCCAAATGTAATGGTAATTATAATGGTGCTCAAAAAAAATAATGAAAGCCAATTAATTCTGGCTTTTTTGAGGGAGAGGGCATCCATATTAAAAAATTTCTGAATTTTGGTCTGTTTAAAAAAGTATTCATTTCAAGTATGTATTGATGTATGTATGCATTAATTTCAAGTATGACTCAACTGAATCAAATTGTAAGTATAAAAATATGTATCCATTGGGTCTATATCCATATATAAAACTCACTTGTACTAGAAATAGCTAATATTTTTAAATAGCTTTTTCATAAAATCAATCGCAAGTATCTTCTGGAATCTTCATTCATTTATCAAGTATGCAAGTGCTACCAGAGAGGCAGAGCCTCAAGAGGGAGGGCTTCAGGCCCATTGCCAGGAGGGTTCTTGATTTTGTGTGAGAAAGAATTCAAGGGCAAGCCATTTAGGAAAAGGGGCAAAGATTTATTAAATACAAAAATAAGAAAGTTTCTACTTCACAAAGTAGTGGTCTCTCCTCCCAGGTGAGCACAAAGAACAACCCCCGCCCCAACCACCACCTCTCACAGAGGGTTTTCTATTCTTTTCTTTTAAGATTTTATTTATTTATTTAACAGAGAGAGAGAGAGAGTACAAGCAGGGGGAGCAGCACAGGGAGAGGGAGAAGCAGGCTCCCCACTTAGCAGGGAGCCCAATGCCAGGCTCAATCCCATGACCCTGGGATCATGACCTGAGAGCAAGGCACTTAACCGATTGAGCCACCCAGGCATCCCTAACAAAAGATTGTATTTATATTTATTTATATTTATATTTACATATTTTTTTAAATTAGCTAACCATACAGGAAGGAGCTTATTCGTTAACTTTGAGCTTATCATTCATATTGGGCAATTAGTTTCTCCATTGTCTTAGAGTCTTGGAATTACCCACATGGAACAATTTTAAGAATGTCCAGCATATGTGGCTTTTACTGCTGAACGGAGTGAAGTCTTGTGGTTTTCCATGAGTCGGATCTTGTGACTCTTTTCGGCTTGCTGATTTTTAGGTTAAGGGTCAGCCTAAAATCAAAATGGCTTTACTCTGGTCAACTTATCTCTCAAGTCCTTCTTTCCTCCTGCCTCACAAATGTCAAGCATTAAGCATATACTATGTGCCAGGCTCTGTTCAAGAAATTGGGAACATAGCAGAAAACAAAAAGTTCAAATGTCTGTGCTCTAGTTTATACTCCAGTAGGTCCTGCTTAATACTCGTAAATATTTAAGCAAAATCTTTTGAAATTTTGACTATTAAATACATTTAAATGTTTAAATTAGGATTTAATTTTAATGCTAAAAGGTCTATTACTTTATCTCATACAAGCATATGAAAATAAGCAGTAACTAACATTAAGAAAAAAAATGCCTCCTCAAATGATTTCCCCATTACCATGATACACAAGTTTAAGTATCCCTAAAGTATACATAAATTATGTAGAACAATATATATCAAGGATAATATAATTAAGTAATATGAACATTTTTTGCTCAAAATAATCAGGAGACTATTAAAAATAAAAAAAATTTTTTCAGAGCTTTGGTACTCAAAAATGCAAAATTTTGGCCTATCCCCCAACATTTCTAAAATGTTTCTCTGTAAGTCATTTAATTTTAAACATTCATGCTTTTCATAGTTTTTGCATCTTCAGATCTAACATACATTAGTTAAAGTATTAGCACTTTAGTTTTCCAATTTGATAGTTTCCAAGTGTAAAACACAAAGATACATCTTGTATCTTTGATAATTCATTAGCATTGGAACTTTCTACATGTATAAAAACAGAAAGGAGTTTCCAAATGAGTTACTCTAATGTAAACAGGAGGGTGGCAGAAAGCAGAAAGACAGACCAACAGACCAACCCTGTTCTCACAGAGGTTCACAGAGGTCTATAAAAGGGAAGTGGGGGATGGGGGGGATGAGGGAAGGACAGAATAAGACATCAATGTATTTCTAAAATGATATTTCTTAAACTCTTAAGTAGTGGATACAAAGGTATTTATTTTCATAATCTACATTTCTGTATGCCTGAAATATTTAGTAATTTAAAAAAGCAGACTCACCGATCAATTACAATTTCTTTTTGCCTTAGCAGTCCTTCTTTTATTTTCAGCACTGATTCCCACTTACTGAAATCCTGATAGCCAGAAGGTGAATAACTTTGATGAGATGATCCAGTCAAAACCTGCACAAATACATTTATACTATCAGTACACTGGAAGTATCTAAAGGGAATATTTCAAAGGTATCTAATACTTTACCAATGATTTTCATTAAAAAAGAGAGAACTCTTCCTTTGATTTTTTTTTTAAAGACTGTCTGAAATCACACTTGTGAATACAACATAACTTGAAGAATTTGAAGGAAGTTCCAAAGTAAAAGTAGAAGTCTAATAACTGGCGGCAATAGAATATTTAATCTAGTTTATTATAACACTATAAATAAGATCTTATTATCTTATGGAAACTGTCTGGAAATGAGAGATTAATCATTCATTGCCTAAGGAAGAAGTACAATAAGAAAATGTACCATGGCTAGACAAACATTATAGGAAAGGTTTGCCACAAGGAAATAAAAATTAGTACCTGTAGTATGCAGACTTCAAATTATCATCCATCACATCACTTTTATTTAAATTAAATTTTCAAAAGCAAAACTGCTTTCACAAAATAGTAAACATGCTAATAGAAAATATGACTTAAACAGGTATAATCTGGGTGGGTGAATACTGGCCTCCAGTATAAATTACTTAATTTAGAAAAAATGTGCTTAGAATTTAAGAGAAATTTCAAATATTTAAGAGAAATCAACACTGATAAAAACCAATATGGCAGATATCCTCAAATTCCTATGATTGAAACAAAACAAAACAAGAAAACCTTAATATACTAGTATCCATAGATTGAATTGTGTCTCCTCAAAAAGGTATGTTGAAATCCTAACCCCCAAGTACCTCAGGATGTAACCTTCTTTGGGAACAGCATCTTTACAGACATAGTCAAGTTAAGATGAAGTCACTGGGGTGGGCCCTAATCCAATAGGACTGGTGTCCCATATAAAGGGGAAATTTGAACACAAATACACACAGAAAAAGACTATGTAAAGAGATACAGAAAGAATACCATCTGAAGATGAAAGCAGAGATAGTAGTGATGCATCTACACACCAAGCAACACAAAAGACTGTCAGGAAACCACTAGAAACTCAGCCTGGAACAGATGATTCTTTTTCACAGGCCTTAGAAGAACCAACACCTTGACTTTGGACTTCTAACTTCCAGAACTGTGAGAAAATAAATTTCTGTTGTGTGAGCTACCCAAGTTTGTATCCTTTGTTATGGCAGCAACAGGAAACTAATACAAGTAGGAATAATACAAGTAAATCAAGTAGGAATATAAATTCCTTGGCAAGCTAAGTAATTCTACAGAAACACTCCAAAGCAACTTTAGGAAAATTCAAAAGTGCAGTGATATTTTCATCCTTTGTTTTCCAAAGATGCTACTGGCAAGACCTACTTCTGAATGAACCACTAATTTTGTGATACCAACTAGTCCTGGATTAACCCCTTCAATTATGATTTTCAAGAAATACTAGGATAGGATGTTTCAGGCAGAAGACAGGCAAAACAAGATGAACAGACTAGGAAGGACAGAAACCAGGAGATAACGGGATACATAACTTTGTCATATGGGCAGATATTTGGAGTTTAAGTGACATTGGGTTATAAGGGGCAGGTTAGTCAAAAGATCCTGTGTCTGAACTTCATTCTTTCCTTTGCTTAACATACAACTCAGATAATATTCAGCCATATGCCCTAGTATGGATATGTTAGTTGCTATGATACTGAAGTGTTTTTACTGTGGTTGGTAACTAGCTGTTGTCCAAACCCTGGAAGGTCCTCTCCAGTATCCAACAAATAAAGAGTTCTTGGCATTAAAAGGGGCTTTCATAATGTTCCATCCATAAATGGCATCCTTTCTGGTTACATGGGTTCCCTACACTGCACTAGTCAACCCTCCAAAATTTCCCCATCTCAACACTATCTACCAGCTTTTATTTAGTTGGCAGAACTAGGATTCAAACCTGGGCACTCCAACAAAAGAGATGTGCTCTTAAGTACCCCATTGTGTCCACTATGGGTTAAAGAAGGTATTCACAAAATTTCGTATCATCACTAGAGCTGAAAACATCTTTTTAAAGATTTTATTTATTTGAGAGAGAGAAAGCACGAGTGGAGGGGGAGGGGCAGAGAGAGAGCGAGACACAGAATCCCTGCTAAGCAGGGAGCCGGATGTGGAGCTTGATCCTAGGTCCCTGGGATCATGAACTTGAGCCAAACGTAGAGGCTTAACTGACTGAGCCACCCACGCGCCCCTGAAAACACTTTTGAAAGTAACTGCTCTAGGAAGCTGAGAGAGGATTCAGCACCATCAACGTTGGTGATACTGTGAGAAAGTCTCTACTTACTGCAACTCCGTGTTACTTAATGACTATCAATTTAGTGGGTAAGTCACATAATGAAATTTATTTTGTCAAGTTATAGCTCAAACAGGAATTCATTAAAACCAGTAAAAGCTAAGCAAAATAAAAGACCATATCAACAATTCCAATACTCAATGTAATATTTGGAAATTATCAGAATGATTTGGTAAACCATTTGTGCTAGAATTTATAATATCAAATATTACCATTTATTTGGTGCCTAAAAGTTAATACACTCACTCTCCTCTCTCTCTCTCTCTCTATATATNCTCTCTATATATATATATATATATACTCGTGTGTGTGTTTATATACACACACACTGAATTATCTATAGTCTCCTCTTCCAAAGATCTAAAAAAGTTCCTCCAGTTCTAACTTTCACACATCAGGAATGACTGATACCATAATATCTGAAGCTATGTCTTACCTCCTATATCTTGTGCCTATTGCAATAAGACAAGTGCCCACAGCTCAAAAAAGTAAACAACAACAACAACAACAACAAAAAGTGTCCAGGCAATAGATGATGATCTTGTGAAGAAAACATTAACTTTTCTATTCTTCATAAGTTGTCTGCTAAAAAATTTTCCCAGGGCAGACAAATTCCTAAGGAGAAGCCTTTTCTTTCTTTCTTTTTTTTTTTTTTTTTAAGATTTTATTTATTAGTTGACAGAGAGAAACACAGCTAAAGAGGGAACAAAAGCAAGGGGAGTGGAAGAGGGAGAAGCAGGCTTCCCGCCAAGCTGGGAGCCCAATGTGGGGCTTGATCCCAGGACCTGGGATCATGACCTGAACCAAAGGCAGATGCTTAATGACTGAGCCACCCAGGCACCCCAGGAGAGGCCTTTTCTTGTTTTGAAACATTTGTCTCAAGAGAAAGAGTAAAGAGAAAGAAAAGGAGGTTGTCAAGAGAAAAGCAAATAACGATACCACTTGGTGTATAGCACTGGAATCATCTGCAGAATGCACTGCTTAAGTACTTGCCAGATACTTCCATGAATATACATAAAACAAAATTGAACACTTATTCATCTGATTTGTAGCTCCCTTGATCTACACCCTTTGGAAAACAAATCAAAATTGAGCTATGAAACCGAGCAAACGGGAATAAAGAAAATGAGGAAAAGAAAGCCTTCCCCTGTAAATAAGATGCTATAATATTTTTTAAAAGTACTGAAAGTAAATAAATATCAAAAGTTCCTATCACAAGAAGAAAAGTGGGGTTTTTTTTGTAATTTTGTATGGTGATGGATGATAATTAGACATAGTGGTGATCATTTTACAGCATATACAAATACCAAATTATTATTTCTACACCTAAAACTAGTATAATGTTAAATGTCAATTATACCTCAATTTTCTTAAAAAAATGTAATATATAAAGAATTACCAAGATAGCAGCATGATAGTCTTCCTTACTAAACTTCAACCTTGATTCATAAAGAGTTTAAAAAGGAGAACACAAAATCTGACACACAACCCAATGCTTCTGGTGTAAAAGTAATTTTTAAATCATTTATAACAGCTCACCACTAAAAATGACAATTATGGAGACATTTTTTCATCTAAGGCTTTTATGATAAGGCCATATTATTATATAATAAAGCTATATAACAAAAGTATAAATTACAACTTGAAATAGCTATTTAAAAGACTTTTTTAAAAAAAAAATCACGGGCGCCTGGGTGGCTCAGTGGGTTAAAGCCTCTGCTTTCAGCTCAGGTCATGATCTCAGGGTCCTGGGATCGAGGCCCGCATCGGGGTCCCTGCTCAGCGGGGAGCCTGCTTCCCCCCCTCTCTCTCTGCCTGTCTCTCTGCCTCCTTGTGATCTCTCTCCCTCTGTGAAATAAATAAATAAAATCTTTAAAAAAAAAAAAATAAATAAAAAAATAAAAAAATAAAAATAAAAAAAAAATCACATTGTAAAGTCTCAAATAGCAAAGCAGCAACCATACCATTCTGACCTGGCATACAATATAAACAGTGTTATACTACCAAAGAAACACAGAAAAGGAAAAATTGTGGAATTTATTTTTATTATAACTTAGAGCAGTTCAGACTTCAGTCTCGGCAAGGCTGAATGAGAATCTGACAGAAATAGCATAGGACTGTTTTGTAGTACATGTGGAAAAAAAATCAGTTATCTACCCTGAAAACACATTTTGTAAGTTCTAAAACAAAGAGTTGAAGAGTAAGAACAGAATTAGATCATGTCCAAATTGGTTCTTTTCCATATTACAGTCTCTCACAGGTTATTCTTTTGGTTTTTCTTTTTAAGATTTTATTTATTTGAGAGAGAGAGTGAGAGCAGGAGCAGGGGGAGGGGCAGGGAGAGAGGGAGAAGCAGTTTCCCTGCTTACCAGGAAGACCTACTTCCTTGGACTTCCAAGCAGGAAGCCCTTGATGAGACAAGGGGGCTCACAGGGCTCAATCGTAGGATTCTAGGACCCCAGGATCATGATCTGAACTAAAGCCAGACACTTAACTGCTGGAGCCACCCAGGTGTCCCATTTCAGAGGGTTATTCTTCAAAAACTGCCAATGTAATGTGTCAGCAAATGCTAAAGACTTCCTCCACTTTATTTATAAAACAGAAACTGTCTTCTCTTAATTACATATTTGATAAGCTGAAGATAACTTATGAAATCTTATTAGTATCAATTATCTATTAGTTTCCAAGCATCCTACTCAAAAGTAGCTGGGATGAGGCTTTTCCCCCTGACAATGACACAATAGGAACCTTGAGAATACATAAATGCACACTTTATAGTTCTGGATAGCACTATCTTGGCTTTGGCACATTAACATGTGCAAAAAGAAAGGTAGCCAAGTGAAATTGCCTTAAAACCTTCATAGTGAAAATTTATTGAAAAATCAAGCCCAAGATAAAAATTAATGTTTTCTTTGTTTTATTGTGGATTAAGAGTGGATTATTGTGGATTAGGAGTTTATGTGGTTTGCAGACTATGGTCTTGCACAATACCGGCTAACATGAGCAAAACAGAAGCAGGAATGGCAATATCATTCGTGGATGTCATAAAATTCTAGCCAAAAAAGATTACATTTTTAAAAACCCTTAGATAAATTAAATAAAAATTTAAAAATGAGAAAGTTTCATATTGGTAAAAAGCAACATTCACCAAGAAGATAAAACAGAGACAATAAATCTCATATGAAGAAAAACTATTAAAAATAAATGGGTGCCTAGCTGGCTCAGTTGCAGGAACATGTGACTCTTGATCGCAGGGTTGTGAGTTCAAGCTCCATGCTGGGTATAGAGATTACTTAAATAAATAAAACTTAAAAAAATGAACAAATGAATCTGCATCACAGTGAAGATTTCAGTGGATTTCAGAAGATTTCAGAAGATTTCAGTCTTTCTGAAATAGAAAAATTAGGTAGAACAGAGGTTGGCAAATCCAGTTCACCCCCTTTTTTTGTATGCAAACTAAAAATGGTGTAATTTTGTATCTCTTCATCACTTTGGTACTACCTTACATCTGCAAATAATCCAGAGATAAAAGACCAGATAAAGTAAATGGTGTACACCAAGAATGCGATAACAAAACAAGGGGTAGCAGAATATGCCACCCCGAATATGGCTGTAGGAATTCTGGACATGCCACCCCAAAATATGCCTCTTTAACACATTATTTTCAGCCACAGGCACTTGAAAAACAACAAATGTTGGGAGAGGCTTTCTCCAAACTCCATTTATCTGCCTAAAGGACCTCACAATTTTCGTAAATCCCCTCCCTCAAAATTTCATCAACAAAGGAGGACTGACACTCATCACAGAAGCAGAGACTTACAACCAATTCTGCACTGAGACAAACTTTCTCACGGACTATCATATCTCCCATCTATTCTTCTAAGCGCCCATCCACCTTTCCTAAAATTCATTTCCTGTCCCCTTAGAGTCCTACATCCTACACCCCAACTTTCCTCATTAATATGGTATTTAATCCTGAATTGTAATCTGCCTCTTAATGAGTTCCTCATTTTCCCCTGCGTATCTTCATGTGTACGTGAGGTACTCCTATTAATAAACTTCTGTTTTTCTCTTGTTCACCTATCTTTTATTACAACAGTCTCAGCCAAGAACTCAGAGAGGTAGAGGAAAAACTATTTTTCCTCCCCCGCAACCACCTACAAACCAATTCTCAAGAGTTGTTAATACTCTACACAGAAGGCTTCTCTTAAGACAGAGGACAACCCTGTTCCCTAATACGAGAAAAGAGAAGATTTTATACAGCCCATTATAAACACATTTAGCCCATTAGCAATACATTTTTGAACATATTTTTATCCCAAGTAGTTATAAAACAATTAAGAATTTCTATTCTATAAATCATAACTAAGAGGCATGTCATGAGAGGCATACCATTTTGTGGCAGTTATGTATCGATAGCAAAATACACATTTATATCATATTCTAGAAAACACAGGGACTCTTTTGATAGAATCTGAATAAGACACACTGAAGAGGTCTTTGAATGTTTCTAGAAAAAAAATGTATCAAAATGCACGTATCAATAGAATAGAAAATTACTGTTGTGATGCTGTTCTATTTAGAATTTCAAGTAGTCACTCATGTTTCTATGTGACTATACCCAATATAAGTAATCAAGGAGACATTGGAAACTTAATATATCATTTATACTTACAGCTTATGAATAATAATAAAACTTAAACTAGACATGAACATGAAATCTAAAGGATAACTATAAAGCCATGTAACTGTGTGAGCTAATTTGAAGTATGGAACAGAAAGAATGTCATCAAAGTAACAAACATTTCAAAATCTGTGCAGGTGAAACAAGGGACACTTTTTATAAGTAAACATTTTCCAGACATATTTGGGATTCAAAAGTATTTTATATTCAAATTACCAAATTCAAGGAGAGAAGGGAATTCCTTGTTTACATGTTTTCCTACAAATGCATAAGATATACTGTTGCAATGGTGGTTTATAGAAGAAAACAGTTTACAGCCAAAGAAGAATCATTACTCTTCTGCATCTAAACCCCAACCATCCAGATTTATAGACCCATAACACATACATAGGCATCTCTTATTGTAAACTGCCAATTCCACTCTTACAATTGAATAGAGATAGCAGGGATCCAATCCACGATCCCAAATACATGCTACTTAGATGAGACCCAGATGCTGTGAAAAGTTGCCAAAATATGTCACTTAATGGTCAAACATGCTTCTAAAATAAGCTTACTATACTCCAGCTGAAAATAGCTCAAAATTCTTTGGCCTCAGCCTGGATAAATACTGTTAAATTTAGATAATCTAGTGCTACCACACTTAACTGCAATACAGCCTCTGCAGTTCTTCAAGCTCATTATCTCTCCTTCATTTGCCTTTGTTCCTTAGCTCATTCATCACTCACAACATGTCACATAACACAGCAAATCTTCCTCTGTTTCCTGGAATAGTCTATCTGAAGCAATACTCTACAAGTGCTTTTTAGCAAAAGAATCATGATACTTCACCCAAAAGTAAATTCACAAAGCTCAGTAATGAAGATGAAAAAAAAAACCTACGAATTATATAGAATTCAAAGAACTTTTTATTCACCAACAGTAGGAAAAATATAGATTATATGATTACTAAAGGAACTGTGCTTTCAAGTATAAAATCAGCATCTTACATATTATATTGTTACTAAAAGAAATGTGCATTTATTTAAAAAAATCTGTATCTTAAGCCCATGTAATTATTTATAGAGTGAGTTACAAATTTTCTCTAACAAAATTCATATCAAAAAAGCATATTTAAAAATATTCTATCCATAATCTCTCCCTAATGAACAATTACAAACTAAAGTTTACATCTTGACTTCTAAAATTTATAGAACTGTGTTTTAATGATCTCATTTCTTCAATTTGTCTTTATCATTAATTCTATAATGCTAGCTATCTTTGTCATTCTAACATGCTTTACTGAAATAATAATCCAAATATATCAAGTTATTTCAAGGGTAAAAACCCTGAAAAAATATAAAAAGAAACTGATAAGAGGAATACATACCTATATTTTATATTTTAAAAACACATGTGCATGGGAATATAGAGAATTCTAAAAATATTACTTATTTCCACCTTGCTAAACAACTAAATTACTATTAAATTAACTCTTTTCTTTTGGAAGAAGGGACCTTTTGCCTCTCAAAAATCAATCTGCTATGAGGCGCCTGGGTGGCTCGGTTGGTTAAGCGACTGCCTTTGGCTCAGGTCATGATCCCAGAGTCCTGGGATCGAGTCTCGCATCGGGCTCCCAGCTCCATAGGGAGTCTGCTTCTCCCTCTGACCTTCTCCCCTCTCATGCTCTCTCTCAGTCTCTCTCTCTCTCTCTCTCTCTCTCTCTCAAATAAATGAATAAATAAAATCTTTAAAAAAAATAAATCTGCTATGGATGCACAAAGTGCAATCTTTGTTAGTATTAGCATGTTTTTAAAAAAATGCTAACAAAGGAATGATCTGTGCATGAAACATGATCTTATCACAATCAAAATGCAAACGTGAAGGGAGAAATGGTATATCCAAGACTGAGGAGCAAATCATTCTCTTTAAGCAAATCAATTAGAAGGCTTAAAAAAAATGAAGCTTACGTCTTCAGATTTAATCATTAATTTTTACTTGTAAAACAGTAAAGCTTTATCCAAACCATTTGTTATTATAATTTACCTTTTTAAAATTTAAGATGAAATATATTGACAGAAGAATTTAATAAACTTAATTTGTTAATTGTAATTAACAAACCTGATAGCTTCTACTGGTAACCAAACTGGGGAAAAAAATAATAAAGGGTATAACTGACAATTCATGAAAGGAATATTGTATGAAACGGAAATGGAGAGAATTCTATCAAAATGAAATATTTAACATAATGTGGATTTATCTGGGATCTTGCCCAAGGTTACAGATACCGAATATCCCACACTATAGAACCAGACCCTATGCAGAGCTGTAGCACAAGCACTAACATATTTCATTTAGTTTTAAAAGCAGATTACCGAAATATGTTTTATTTAAGCTCTTTATCATATTTTATTATCAAGAGATAAAAGAAAAACACATAATAATAAATGTGCTTTAGGACAAAAGGACTGTCTACATTATATTATTTTAAAAATGTATGAAAGGATTTTTCTAAAGGGACAAAAGGAACTATTAATGATGGCTGGTTGGTGGGAAGAGAGGAAGTAGACTTTTACTTCATATCAGTTGGATTACTGACTTTGCTTACCATCCATATACTACTTTTTCTTTTCTAACAGTGAAGCTAGGGACCATTAAATATTTTCTTTTTCAAAGTGCTAAAAATACTATTTTTAAAACATATATTTCAAAAAATGTATTTCAAGAGTCAACAATGGAAAATCTTCTCAGGGCAAAATTGTCGAGAAGAGATAGAGCATAAAGCATGAGTAAGCTGATTGCGATTCAATTCAAACATCCCCTCACATAGTTCTCTAAAAAAATATTAGAATCAGAAATGTTAGAAATTTTTTTAATCCTCAGAGTCTAGTTCAACACCTGGCCTACAGCACACAATCAGTCAAAAGAATATGAATAAAATACAGTCCCTTAGTATATTTCTAAGCCTTCACAAAAAATTCTAAATATTTCCAATGGCAGAAGCAGATACTGTAATTAGATTATCATGATAGTAATTATGACAGTGATTCCTTTGCCAGTTTAGTCTGTATCATAAGCCAGGACTTATTTTTTTATAATACTGGTACTCAGCACAGAACCTGACAATCTTTGCTAAATCTTGAGCACTCTAGAAATTTACAATAAGAAAAAGCTACCAGCTCCCAAGGGATCATTACTTAAAATTTTATCATTTTCACAGCAATGATATACATAATAGAAAGAAATATAGACACTTTAAATATTATAGTTCAAAGATCAATTCATAAACTTACATTTGAATAAAAATCATAGTTTTCTGCCCTTGAAGAATAGCCTCACTTCTTTCAGACCCAGCAAATCTGAGTAATCCACATAACTAATTTAACTTTAGTTTGCATTTGAGAGATACATTTGAAAGACAGTCTTCAGTGGCTATACTGTGTTCTATGTTGATGTGAAGTCTTAAGAGCACTTTGTGCTTCTCTAACATTTACTACGCAGATTTATAATTATATGAATATTAAGTTTTTTGATATTTATTTTTTCAAATAAACATAAGTATATATAATTTATATAAATTATACATATAATTTATATTAAAAATTAAAAACATCAATATATTAATTCTAGAGTCAACAATCAATTCTTCAAATGTCCATGATCAAAACTAAGCAATAAACCTATAAAAATGAATACATTAGCAAGAGAGGCTAAGGAACAACTGTGCCAAAATTATCCTCTTAATACCAATACTTGGGCTATCCTGAAAACCACTCACCACACTTGATCAATTAACCTAAAGGCAAATGAAAATGGCAGATGATGAGATGTTCACATCCTTTCGTTTTGTTACATAAGCTTTTAATTTGGAGATGGGTTAAAGGAGAAGTACAAGATTTACTTAGATGTATCAAAACCAATGTACAACTTTAATACATTAAGCTGCAGATAAAAAGTTATAATGCTGGGACGCATGGGTGGCTCAGTTGGCTAAGCATCTGCCTTTGGCTCCCGTCATGATCCGAGGGTCGTAGGATGGAGTCCCACATCAGGCTCCTTGCTCAGCAGCTCCTCTGCCTACAGTTCCCCTTTTATGCTTGCTTGCTCTCTCCCTCCCACAAATAAATAAAATATTAAAAAAACAAAGTTACAACGCTTACATATTACAAAGTTGGGCTTATTAATCTTTTCCACTGGGACACTTAACATCTCCTGCTTTATAAGTAAACATGAATTCCACATATCAAAATTCATTTTACATAAACTTTCCAAGAATGCATCTATGCTGAAAAACTAAGGATCAGTTGCATTTGCATTCTAACAGTTTCAAAAGAACTAAGTGTGCAACTGGAGAAGCTATTATATTTTAGAGGTTCTCACCTGAGGTAATCAAAGACTTGTTTTAAATGTTAACATTATCAATGCCTTTCTATGAAAGCTCAGACCTAAATTAAGGTAAGGTTTATCTCCACCATCCTAGCACAGAAGCACACGGTTTAAGAGGCCACCTGATCTAAACCAAAAGTGTTACTCCTTCAGTTGCTAGAGTGGCCCTTAGTATCACTCTGAATGTTTACTAGTTCCAGAGTCTAACCCTCACCACAAAATTCCTGATCTTAGGTCATTTTCTCAAAGAAGTTCATCTAATTTAAAGGAAATGCTATCAACTAACTACCTAACTTTTAAAAAATTATTACATTGGATTTCACACAAATCAAATTCACTTAAGAGTTTGGTCATCCTTGAATGAGCTAATAGTTTTAACAAGTTTACAGAGCCAAGAGATTGAAAAAGACAAAGAAATATATCAGATTTATTTATACATTCATCATAATGTTTTTGTGGTTTTTAAGGGCAAAAATTATAAATCATTTAATAACAAAAAGAGGCTAATTCAATAAATTATGGCATATTTATATGCCAAAAATAACAGGTTCATTAAATTGTATAATATATATTTCAATATATAATCACATCACAAGTGCCCTAACACATTAATAAGTAAAAATTATTGTTCAATTAACAGGTATTGGTTTCTTATTTTAAGAGTTTTTTAAAAATAAAAGATACATAA
This sequence comes from Ailurus styani, assembly GCA_002007465.1. Taxonomy (NCBI): domain Eukaryota; kingdom Metazoa; phylum Chordata; class Mammalia; order Carnivora; family Ailuridae; genus Ailurus; species Ailurus styani. The sequence goes on from LNAC01000060.1 coordinate 1,533,163, forward strand.
AGACAAGGGCTTTTTAAAAAATTAACATATAATGTATTATTTGCCCCAGGGGTACACGTCTGTGAATCATCAGGCTTACACACTACACAGCACTCACCACAGCGACAAGGATTTTTTTAACCATACTGTTTATCTAGTACAGTGTTTGGCAACCAGTAAACCTGTAGTTCGACAAAAGGAATGAATTAGGAACCAAAATGTGAAATTTACCTGTTTATTTTAACAGAGCTAGAAAGATAAATGGCTTTTAAAAATAACCACATTTTTGAAGCTACCTTGGTATAGTCATAGAACATTTGAGCCTCAAAGATACACTAGAAATTAATTCAATCTGCCTTCATTTTATTTATGAGAAAACTAGAGTACAGATTCGTTTTCTGAAAATATTAAGGAAAAATAGTAAGATAGCTCCTCAATAAGCCATGACCAACACATAGTTACTCTACAAATAGGTATGTTACACACATACGTCAAAATGTGAATAAGTTTAAAAAATCAAGCATATGTACAGGGCACCTGGGTGGCTCAATTGGTTAAGAGTCTGCCTTCGGCCCAGGTCATGATCCCAGGGTCCTGCCCTGCCATTGGGGTCCCTGGTCGGGGAGTCTGCTTCTCCCTCTCCCCTTCCCCTGCCTGTGTTCACTCTCTCTCTCAAATAAATAAAATCTTTAAAAAAAAAATCAAGTGCAAGTAAATATCAAATTTTCGGAAGCAAACATTAGAGACAAATCAGTTCATGTGAAACCTTGAAGGGTCTTTATTTTCACTTCTCCCTTCATTCAACTTAACCTTTTAAGAGCTCACTTATAATATAGTAAAAATAATATTCTAAATATCCATTAAATTTAACTTCTAAGGGATACACAGTATAAGGATTATAGAAAAAATATTCTCCAAAAAGTCTCTATTCATGAAGTTCATGGCAAAGAAAACAAATACAACTATAAAGTATATAAAGTCGCCTTCCAACTTGGGGTTTATCTGACTTACCTGAATTGTAAGAGAGATTTATTACTTATGCAGTTTAAAGTTAGAAACTAGCAAAACAGGGTCCTTCCTACTCATTTTGAACAATGAAGGCTTTCCAGAGGAACAAGAAAGTAAGGAACAGGTTCCAGAAAGAAGAAATAACATATACAATGACAGAGTTGCCAAGTCCATTATGGTAGGAATAGATGACAATGACAGATTAGGAAAGACCTTTGTATGAAATGCTGTAAAGTCTGGGCTTTTAACCTTGAAGGAGATGATGATATAAAGAACAATTCTCAACATGTAAGTGACAGTCAATTTTGCACTTGAGAAAGCAACTTGGATAACAGGGTAAGGGTTGAATAGGACAGGGTCAAGACAGATGGTACAAAGACTACTTGCTAGGCTTCTATAAACGGTTAGAGGAGAGCTGATGAGGCTATGGATAAAAGATTTTTCTTTGGTGATCTACATATGATTTCTTAATGAATGGGGCATCTGATAGAATACAGAAACGGGAATGGGTATCAAATTTCCATTCTGGATGACGAAATAAATGATGATGCCACCATAAAGACTGGGAATGCAAGGGGCTCAGGTGCTGAGGTGCCAAGCACAAAGATAATGAGTTTACTGGGGAACGGGGAAACTAGAAATCATGGAATTGAATTAGAATCTTAACAATAATGGAATAGCATCATGGTTTACGGAGCTCCGACACAAGTATCTAGAGGCCTAAATGTTGTTTTTGTTATTAAATTTGTATTCTGGTGTAAGTGTATATGTGTGTATCCATTTCTAATTTTAGCTCTAGTTCTGTCAGCTCCCTTTGTAAAAACATGCAGCTCTCTTAAAAGTCATATCGTATCGTTCCTTATTATATGTGTTAATTTCATTCTTAATCCTGAATTTCCTTGTCCTACTAATGTTATCTTGCACTAGTGGTTAACTTCCAAATGTTCAACGTTTCATTTACATATTACTTGTGTACTGACAGACAAGTTCTTTGAAGCCACAGACCATGCTATAACATTTCTTTTCTACCACTCAGAGTGTGTTTCATCAATTTTTCAAAAGTTGTGCGAACCTATGTGAGCCCTTACCTTAAACTAACTGACCTCTATTGATACCAAACTCCTTCCCGTTACAAACTGAGAAATTTAGTAAGGAAAGAGAGTCCATCAAGAGTTCAGACATTTAGCAAAAAATAAAATGAGCCTCCAAGTATCTGACAAATCAATTCTAAAAATGAATCTACCTCCCCCAAATAACCCAAATAACCGTAAGGTTTGCAGGTTACTTCAGAATTGGTCTTTTTTTCCCACTAGATAACGCCCTTTTCTACTGCCTTAGGCAGTTCCCTATCCCTTCAGTCTAGCACTACTGTTCCCATTCTTCTTTTTTGTTCTTAGATGTTTTCTCAATTAATCTTTCTATAGGTAGCTTTAAAATTTAAGGCAATAATTCTCAAACTTTTAACAGAAAAGTATCCTCAAGAATTAGGTAAAATCTTTCTCCTGTCTGTCTAGCAGGTCTAATAAGCTAAAAAAGCTCCCTATCTTTGAAATGTGGTATGTATCACAAAAACTTATTCAAAGTGTGCATATTACAGTATTATTTTTGTACTGTATTATATGTTGCTTTAATTTCATCACCACTTAAACTAAAATTTATTAAAAGTTTCCAGAACTGTTCTACCTTGAAACTTTGTCTGTAACACACCATTCTACAAGTTGCAATTTAAATACTCCATGCAAAAGATGACAAACATCATGATTTCCTTTACATAAAGTTAACTAAAATAAAGAATACTTTTAAGGGACACATTAAAAATGTCACAAAGTTATATAAAAACAAATGCAAGGAAATGAACCCAAGATTTAGAATAATCATTTGCTTGGGTGGGGAAAAAGTGGGGAAAAGGTGGGGAACATGGCAGGACCAGGTGGTTAGATATAATTATCAACACCTTGTGTTTTGTTTTAGGGGGTAATCGTAAAGGTGCTTATAACTAAAATTTAAAAAATAACTACTATTAGAATAAAAGCTAAGTAACTACATATATAAAAGCAGGCCTTACAATATTGAGGGGATATGGAGTAACAGAGATTGTTATGAATCCAAAGAGGAGAGAAAAAAAGTTTAATTTTTAAAAGGCTTAATTTGGGAAGCATGAGCTTATGGTGTGACCTTCCTTGGCTCTTACCCACTAAATGTATTTTTAACAATGTTTCTTCTTTTTTTTTTTTTTAAGATCTTATTTATTTATTGAGAGAGTGTGAGAGTGAGAGAGCACAAAGAGGGGCAGTGGCAAAGAGGGAAAGGGAGAAGCAGGCTCCCCGCTGAGCAGGGAGCCCAAGGCAGGCCCTGGGGATCATGACCTCAGCCAAAAGTAGACACTTAACCAAGTGAGCCACCCAGGTGTCCATTTTCAACAAATTTAAATAAGAACAAAAATTGCTTTCTGTTATTCTACTCTTATCCCAAGTTTCTCATTCACATCCTTCTCCTCCTCTCCCCCCACAATGAGCTTTGAAATTGAGAAGAATTTTTTAAATTGTCCTTAACATTTTCTTCTTCAGGATCACTCATTCACTATCACCTTGCAATGTTTTTATTCACTTGTCCAATCATTCATTCAAACAGTGCTTCAGAGTTAAAATGAGCCAGGTTCCACACTAAGTAATAGTACCAGAGGAAGTAAATAGTGGTGTAAATATGAGTTACTTGATCAGCTCTCAAGGAGCTTGTAGTCTAGTCTAGGCAGATACTACTAATAAACACAATAAAAAGAAACAAGTAATAGAGGAACATGCAAAATTGGCACAAGGCAGGGAAGGCTGCACAGATGTAAACTGAAACAGCACTTTGCTGGGAATACAAGTTGGTAAGGAGGAGGGAGGCTTAAAATAGAACAATAGCCTGTTCAGAGGGCCAGAGGCAGCTGTAGAGGGCCAGAGCACAGGATACAAAGGAATGTGATAAGAGACAAAGCTAGAAAGACAGGGCCTAAAAAAACAAAGAGGTCTGAATTTTAGCTTCTTTGAAAACTCAGTCCCCCTCTTTCAGAAAGGGCTGTCCATACAGCTATAGAAACATCCTCTAACACAGGAATTCTTACCTTTTTTGTGCCATATGGGCAGGCTGGTAAAGCCTACTGATTCATTCTCAGAATGTTTTTATATTCATAAAATACACAGGATTCCAAACAATTTTTATACACACCCCACTCTTAAGGTAGTGAAGCCTAAGTGTGGGCTGTGCATAGTTGCTTTCTTCTGGAACATGGTAACGAAGTGGGAAAGTAAGTTTACAGTGGAAAATAACGATGACCCTACACTTCAGCCAAGTGATCAAGGTTAGCAGTCACTACTACTAAGTCACGACTTACTGCTAAGTCATGTTGACCATACACTTGATATGTAATGAAAATGGTACTTTACCTCGCTGGCAGTCTGACCATGACAGAAGCATCTGGCAAATCACAATTGGAGAACATTCCACAAGATATCTGACCAGTACTCTTTAAAATAGTCAGGGTCACTCAAAAAAAGGAAAGTCTCAGAAATTGTCAAAACCAAGGGAACCAAAGGAGACAAGTCTAGTAAATGTAATCTAGTATATCCTGAATAGGATCCTGGAAGAGAAAAAGGACACTAGAGGAAACTGAGGAAATTTCAATAAATTATGGGCTTTAGTTAAAATAATGTAGCAATGCTGATGCAACCATTGTGACAAACGTACCCTATCAATGTAGGATGTTACCAATAGGGAAAACTGTATGGGTATACAGGAACTCTCTATTTTTAATTATTGTATTTTATTGTATTGTATTGTATTTTAATTATTGTATTTACAATAATTCTGTACATCTAGGACTGAGCTAAAACTTTCTTTTAAAAATAAATAAGATGCATGAGATTAGAAAGGAAATGATTTATACTGAAAAATTATTTTTGAAAAGCAAATTTGCAATGTAATATCTGTGCTTCTTTATTAATGCATTAAATAACAGTATTTCCAGGCAGGCCTAATTGTGGTAATTTCCATGATGGATGTAAACAGTATTTTAAGCTAGCTGCAAACAAATATATGATATTACCTGAGATTGCTATAGTGACGGTCAAATGCATTGCTAACACTTCTGCTATTTGTAGTCTACAGTCAAAACTGAAGATACGCTAAATATTATCTACAGTTTAATAAATATAAAGATATAATTTATTTTTTCCTATCCAAGTTCAAGACTACTCAACTCTACCCATGGACTGCAGGTTGATCAATCTTCTAGGGGCACCTGGGTGGTTCAATCAGTTAAGCATCTGCTTTCGATTCAGTTCATGATCCCAGGGTTCTGGGATCGAACCCCACATCAGGCTCCCTGCTCAGCTGAGAGTCTGCTTCTCCCTCTTCCCCCTCTCTCAAATAAAATGAATAAAATCTTTAAAAAAAAAAAGGAAGAAAGGAAAAGAAAGAAAGAAAAAGAAGGAGGGAGGGAGGAAGAAAGGGAAGGGAAAGGAAAGGAAAGGAAAGGAAAGGAAAGGAAAGGAAAGGAAAGGAAAGGAAAGGAAAGGAAAGGAAGGAAAAAAAATCCTCTTCTAAAGGAAAGAGAAAATAGTAAGCACAGGTGACCCTTGAACAACATGGGTTTGAACTGCATGGGTCCACTTGTATGTAGGTTTTTATAAATAAATTTATGCACAGTACTATAAATGTATTTTCCTTATGATTTTCTTCAATTTTCTCTTCTCTAGTTTACTTTATTATAAGAATACAATATATAATACATATACAAAATATGTGTTCTGTTTATATTATGGATAAGGCTTCTGGTTAACAGTAGGCTATTAGTAGTTCTTGAGGAGTCAAAAGTTATCAATGGATTTTTCAACCAGTGCCACGTGCATTGGCACTCCTACCCACCATGTTCAAGGGTCGACTGTACCAACACTAAATGGACACTCCATTGCAGGATCTCTAATAGTCAGGAACATACTGTATATCTCATTAAACTCTCACAACAAACCCTTCTACAGATAAGGCAGCAGGTCCTGATTTGAATCCTCAGTGTGTTGCTCAGCAGCTGTGTCATCTTTGACAACCCACTACAAACCAATTTAGAGGCTTGCATTTCCAACCTAGGTTTATATTTTGATCATCAATGGCAATTGATGATGATAATAAGAGATCTGTACTATGTAAGGATTGAAAGAAAAAAATGCTTGTAGCACTTTGAGCAAAATGTCAAACATTATTCATGCAATTTCTTCAATTCGGGGGTTTATTTTTAAGTTGTAAATTTTCTCTTAGAAATGCTCCCAGAGGGTCTTTTGAAATATTTTTTGTTAGTTTTAGCTGATTCTTTAAATAACAAGAGATTTGCTCTAGAGAAGGATTTTATCTTTCTTTGGAAGAAGCCAAAACCATCTCCATTTAAGGACACATAAGCAGCTGCTGCACCACATTTTAGTTACCCATAAGAAAGGGAAGCAGGCAGAGCTCACTCTACTATAGACTTAAAAAAAAAAAACAAACAAATACCTCCTCCAAAATTACACAAGAGATTTAAAAATTAGAATTTGTAGGTGTAGTGATTGAGGTAAATGTAATATATAGTATAAACAACAACAACAAAAAAAATCAGAGAAAATAGGAAAATAATGACTACCTTTTCCGTAGAATTCTTTCCCCAGTCCTAATCTTAGAGATAAATTGTTCTAGGAAGTTCAAATACCATTCCACTTACTAAAATTTCATCTGTCCAGTAATTTTCAGGAAAACAATTGCTGCATTAAATGAGGCAATCCTTTTAGAAATATTACACACCTTCAAAGTCTAACAAAAGGCACACCTATTTTCAAGAAAGCATCATTAACTAGAATGCCACCGATTAGGAATCTGTGATTATTTCATTTTTATTATAAAATTACTTTTTAAAAAAAGATTTTATTTATTTATTGGACCGAGAGAGATAGATTACAAGTAGGCAGAGAGGCAGGCAGAGACAGAGGAGGAAGCAGGCTCCCTGCTGAGCAGGGAGCCCAATGCCGGCCTTGATCCCAGGACCCTGGGATCATGACCTGAGCTGAAGGCAGAGGCTTTAACCCACTGGGCCACCCAGGCGCCCCATAAAGTTACTCTTGATACTGCCTCTGCTTATGAAAATTTTAGTTAAGATTTTATGATAGCTTATTGCAGCTGTTAAAAAATCTTAAATACTGAAATTTGTGAACTGCAACTTTTCTTGGGGTAATACATATCAGTTTAAACATGATAATTATTGTTCATAAATATATTGTTAAAGCTCTACCTGAAGAAAACACAAACTAATTAAATAACATGTATTAGTTCTTACTTTAATGATAAAGCTAATATTTTAAACTGAAATCAGTTAGTAGCCTGGCTTTCTCACACACACCCCTCCCCCATACACACAGTGGTATGAATAAAGAGAAAAAAACAAGACAGTAAAAGGTATTAAACATGATTCTGTGAAGATGTTTAAGTACTGTATTGTTAGGAGCTAACCTTATGAAACTGTAGTATTACAGCAACAGTAGCAATGACACAATGAAAGTTGTTTGACTTAAGCCAGTAATATTCTCACTCATTAAAATTCCTATATATCTATTTTAGTTCTTCAACATTATCACCATCAATACACAATTATTTCTAAGCCTGAAGATTCATGAATCTTTAAAGGGAGTTTTCTACCATCCCGAACTTTTTTTCTCCCCCCATTTATCTTCCATCTACTTTTAAAAATTACAAGCAAAAAATGTGGCACAAAGTGTTAATGACCCTTCCATACTTAAAGTAAGATAAATGACATTCTAAAAAGTTTGGTTGTGATAAGACTATGACTAACCAATCATAACTTCAGAATTCTTGTGTGACATCATAAGACCGCCCCAGAGCACTTTCTCTCCTACACCTACTTCAATTGTTCCCATAAGTCTGGTAACAGAGTCAGAAAACTTTCCAACTAAACACCGATAAAGACTTCATACAACTCACAATACTCCATACTGTAATCATCACAACAGCCAAGGTAAGAAATAGAGTTCACAGATTTTCGTAGTTCTTGTGTTCTATAATTCAAAATTACTGAATTTTTTCAAGAGTTAATCATGTTTTGTAAATTTCAGTTCCAAGTTAAACAATGTTTGATATGACAAAAACTTTAATTTAGAAATAAATGCATATCTGTTCAGTGACAGTAAGAATAAGACTTAACTTTGGAATAAGTGTCACATCATCTTTAACCTTGGTTATTGATTTGTCGTTTTAATTTGACTTTCATTTCTATTTTGCTTTGCAAAAGTGAGTTTCTGCCAATTAAAATATCTTTCAGTTACGTTACCATATTTGGTGGTAATGGAGATTTCATTTCTTCAAGCAAAAACAATGGTTTCATCTCATTATGTGTAACCGTGCTGAGAAACAGGGCAGAACTGGGCTTCCAGCTACATCTGTGATACTATCAGTAGTCGTGTGATTGTACAACATGCACGCTGCTGGCATGACTGTTCCAATATCATCATTATGATTCTTTACAGCAAATATTTAATAGAATTTTTAAAAAAATAAAACAAACTACTCTTAAAATGCATTTGGTGACTTTTTCCCTCTCTATAAACTCCACTCAACTTTTAACAAACACTTCTAAAAAGAATTCCAAGATTTAATAAATTCTATTACTTATATGAAATCTAATACTATATCATAAATAACAGGCTTGGAAACTTTAAAACACCTATCAAAAACACATGTAAAATTCTTTGTAAAGTTAGAGAATACCAATTTGGCACTTTTTAAAAATAAAGAGACAGTATTTTGGCAGAACATTCCTAAATATCTCATTTGAGTGAATTTGGTAAAAATGTTTATTCTGCCTATTAACGAATATACTGTTATCAAGTTACCATCCTCCCTGGTTTCTCATTATCCTTTCCTGCATTTAGAAGGGGGGTGATGAGAGAGAAGGAAATTTTTTTTAAATGCCCAGAAATGAAGATGATACAATAAATTTTATGACTTCTGTTTGAATTCCACTTACTCTTAATGTTATAATCCTCAGTTTAATATATGAAATGTGTCTTCATTCTTAAATCTCTATCAGTCAGGACATAAAGGACATTTTCATATGTAGGTCAAAATAAAATTTATCTCTGGAATTCTAAGTTCCTATGACAAACATTAACTCTATTGATTTTCTAAAGAAAGAAATTTGTAATTCCACAAGCAGCTTTCCTTAAGACATGCAAAAACATTTCTAATTTTTGCCTACAATTGAGGCACTGTAACTGCCTCTCAACATCTTTATATTCATAAAATGTCTTTCCTTTGATATCCCATAAAAGTCACTTGGTGCAGGTGTTTTATTTACACATTTATGCAGTTCTACTCAAATACCTAACAAATTATACTTTCACACTTCAAATGGGATATTCACGAATTCTTTTATGGTACCAGAATTTCACCACATCACATATTGCTCCAAAAAGTTGACAATTTCTAGAAAAAGCACAAATTCTGTTATTAAAGTTTTCCTTTGATAAATAATGTATACAGGCCAATAAAAATTACAGTTACAGTGACAGCTGTTTAAATTTCCAAACATAAATACCCTAGTGCCAGACATTACGTCCCAACTAGTTTATCTCTATCATAAGGTGAAATTTAAGTATTGTCTTTGTTTACAAAGGCAGGAGGTTTAAAATTAAGTGTTAAAAAAAGTGTCAAATGAAATAAAATGGAAGAAATATGAAGAATGTTTATGAAAAATTGATTGCTTAAAAACATGTGAAAGAGCTAAAGTACTCGCTTTTACTAAGAGAAGTCAGTCACTACCATTTCCTAAAACTCAAATATCAGAATTATTTTAACAGCATTTTAGTGGACATTAAGGAAAATAATATTCCAGAAAAAAACCATTTGGTTCATATTTTTATGTATTGTTTCTTAATCTAATTAATTGCAGACAGAATAGTTGTATAAACAAAATATTTGTATAAACAAAATTTATATAAAAGAATAAAAATTTTAGGGGTGCCTGGGTGCCTCAGTCCTTAAGCATCTGCCTTCGGCTCAGGTCATGATCCCAGGGTCCTAGGATGGAGCCCCACATCAGGTTCCCTGCTCGGTGAAAGTATGCTTCTTCCTCTCCCACTCCCCCTTGCTTGTGTTCCCTCTCTAGCTCTCTCTCTCTCTCTCTCTCTATCAAATAAATAAATAAATAAATCTTAAAAAATTTTTAATGTATTAGATAATGTAGTATATTAAGTAAAAATTAAATGTAAAGATTAGATTAACTCTCTAAGTTAGACTCTATGTTTATTACCAATCCTAGAAATACAATCAAAACTTCCTTCTTTATTTCTGAATAATCTTCTAAATGTACTGATATATACAAAAATTTCATTTGATCCTTTTAACTCCCTGTAGTTTGATATTACATCTCTATTTTACATTAGGAAACAGTGCAAAAAGGTGAATTACAAGGTCACGGAGCTAGGAAATGGTGGTGCCTTGGCCGGAGCCAAGATTTTAGAACTCTAAACCACATGCACATCACAACCACAGATCAACATGGCTTAAAAATACATCATGACATTGGCAAAGCAAAATAAACTGAAAGTCCTCAAATAGGTGTTAATGGTACCCTAAATGCAAAGTTGAGGACAGAAACTTCATTTAAATTCAAAACCACTCCATTTCATTTAAAGCTAATTTATACATGGGGTGTTACTGTCCTTAATAACCTATATAATATTCTCCTGATCACTTTTAAAGACAGGGATATAAAGAAGTTACAGATATCCTTGTTATTAAACAATAAACCATGGAAGGCAAAATTCAAAATAACACAGGCTTTAAAAAAACAATAGAACATACCACAATCAATGTTTCCTTTTATTTAGTTTGTTTCATTCCTAAAATATTTATGCCTTTGATCTATTTATTAGCTTTGATGCCTAAAATCTAGGTTAATTTTTTTAAAACTTTTCACAAACACCACAATTTTGTACTTTATTCCAGTTCCAATATTAAATCCTTACCTCAATTTCATTTCTGACCTGCTCACATTCTACCATTTAAAATATTCCATCCCATTTATTTTAAAGTACTCGAACAGAGGAATCTTGCTTTGTTATTTATGCTATGAAAATGACTTTCATCTAAACTGTGAATTAACAGTGTTGATCAGAGTAGCAAAAGAATAAACCTAAAGGTTAAAAATCAAGGAAATAATCTTTCTAAATTACAATTACCTAAAACAGATAATACATAGTCTTTTGAACATTTCTAGAAATTGTACTTCAGTGTTCTTACCCTACATAATTTTGAAGCATGTATTACCAAATAAACACAGTAAAGTGAAGCCTGGGCCTACAGCTCCACCCCAGTATAATCACAGTCAACTGAGGACCTCTAGTGATTTTTAAAATGTACTCCACCTTCAGGTCTTTCAAAAAAAAAAAAAAAAAAGACCATTTCACTTACATTAGTGTGGGTTTATATAACTAGCATTCATTTTTTTCCTTAAAACTTTCCCCTTGCACTCTCTTCCCACATCCAAAAGAACCTGAAGTCTCAACTACTACAGGATTAAAAAGAATACTTTAATTGTGAATAAATTAATTTTAACATAATAAAAACATAATAAGGATAAGCTTACAGGTAAAATAGCAACAGCAATGTGACAATTTCAAAGAGAAAATCTCTCTCTGCTATTGTTTAATGAATTGTCCTCAAGGCAAAGCTTTACGGCAAAGAAAACATTTCATTATGGAATCAATTTAGGGGTTAAGAATATATTGATTTTTATGTTTACACAATTCTTTTCATAACCAGGCAGAAGCAGCCTGAAGCTTCTTTCAAATAGCCAGTGTGGACCAACAAAGTTCTGGAATGTTGCTGCCACAAAGTAACTTCAAATATAACATCCAAGTTTAATATTAGGCAATCTCAAAAGGAAAATTATTCTACCAAGTTGAACTTCTGCACGCCAACAGGTGGATAATAAATCTATGGTGAACTGTCCTGACTTAATTCAACAAGTCATGAAACTGGCATGTACAATCACTTCCAGATATCTGCAGATATTTGTGAAAATGACAGTGAATAGTAAGAAAAAGCAACACCCCAACATAATCTTGATATAGATAGATCCTGTACACGCAAATCTATAAAGAATTCTAGTCTTCTGAACCAATTAAATGGAAAAAAATTCTAAAAAGTATCTGTTGGCCTGCAGTGTTAGATGTGTATTACTTGAGTTTACTAGGAAAATATGCCTCCATTTACTAAAATAAGTAAGCAACCAAAAATAAAGCAAAATTCTGAATTCCATAAAGAATCTCAGGAATTTATGGTTTCAGAGAGAAAGTACCCCCAAAACTGAAGTTCAGCAAATTATGCAAAGCACTGAAAGTACTTAAATTATAGGTGAGGACTGCTGCTAACCATATACTGCATTGTTAAATTGTTTCAATTTCCTAGCAAGTCATGAAGCAGACCACCAAAAGTTTTCCAAAGTCTACTGAGACAGAGGTCTGTTTTGTAAACGAATGCATCTAATATTACAATAAGAAATAGGACTCACTACAAAGGGACAGTCCTTGTGGAAGCTGATATAGTACTTTCCACACAAAATGTTGCCTCCTATGGTAGCGTCTTAGTTGGAAGATTAAGAGTTCCCTGTGGTTTGTCTCTTTCGTTTCTCCATTTCAAAAAACAGAATAGGATCTTGAACTTGACAGTATATACCTCCCAATTTCACTTTTTCTGAGCAAATGAGGAAAAGTGGACAACGAAAGACTTACAAATCCTACAAAGAATAGTATTCTTCCCATTCCTCCAAAAATTAAAATAATCATAGATCCCAAAACTCTGTGTGGATACTTTTCTGACTCTTACATGTAACTCAAGAGACAGCAATATGGCATTTCTACAACCAGATCCCTATCAAATAATCTTTCATATTTTCCAACATTCTGATTTTACAGCCTGGGTGATGAGTTAACTTTTAAAGTATCCTTACTCCTCCTGTCCCACACAACTAATCTATGTATTTCCTTTAAAAGGGAGGTAGGACTAATTTCTATCTCCATCACTGCTGGTGACAAATCAAGTTCAAAACCCCCCAATACAATCTATTTATGATTATCCTAAAAGAATGCTCTATTATCATCAGATAAAATTAATATAAAGTGAAACTACTTTTGAGGCTTTCCATCAAATATTACCCTATTTATAACTTTCCTCTAAGGAATGGAGGAGCTCATCTTTAAAATATATTAATCATATTTTCATCAGTAGAGAGTTCATCTCCCTGGGACATTCCTCTTCATATTTCACAAACACCAAATACCTATCTGTACAAGTCCCCTTCAGGTTAATGTTGTTAATATTAATAATTTATCTAAACTGTAATCCTCTAAGACTCATTTCCCTCATCTGTAATAGATACTTGAAAATACTGGAGATTATAATCTGTGTTCAACTATCAAATTCTGTTATTATAACTGGTTAATCTGTTAGTCCCAGAACTATCTTTGATCATTAACTATTTTCTAAAACTATTAAATTAAATCATAAGAATCCCTTATTCAGCTTCACTGATATATTCAAATAGTAACAATTATGCACTGCATACTAGAATATAAAATAAATAGGTAGAGTTCCTTATACTCATGATCTACAAGTCTGCCTGGGGATAAGGACATCTGAATCAAAATTATAGCACAGCTGGATAGCTCTCCTGATATAGGTAACACTAAACCCTACTGAAAACCAGCAGAGGCAATAACCAATTCTACCTTAATGAGTAATGGAAAGTTTCATTAGGAAGTGATATTTAAACTGGGCCTTAAGGATCAACTGAAGTTTGCCTGGCAAAGAATCAAAGGTAGAGGGGGGAGGGTAGAGGGTAGGCATTCCAGGCAGAGCCAGAACAACATGTGCAAAAGACAGAATCAAAAAAGGCAATGAAGTATTTATGGAAAGGTGACATGTTTCATGTGACTGAAGTGTCCCACTCATCAAAGTGTCAGGGTAGGGAATGACTCTTGCATATATGCTTCATGATGAACAACTAGCCAGCTTCCTCCTTTTCCATGTTTTTTCTCAAAGTAATTTTTAAAATCAGAATTTACAGACCATTTAAGTCATGAAACTTCATAAAAATTTAAGTTCTAACAGGAACGACCAATGCTGGTTTTTATTCCTTTCTTAACTATTCTGTTATACATTCTCACATAAACAACTACTCAAATACATAAAAGAATGAATAGTGGGGATCTTCCCCACATTTAACCAATAGTATAAATTCATTATATTATAATATGCAAATATAAGCAGAAAAAAACTTAAAGGATGCATTTTCTTAAAGAACAAAATAAAAAAGGCTTCATTTCTACAATATTTTATCTGAGGAATTCAAACAGAAGTAATTAAACAAACACACGTAAGCTGCCGTCTACCAAGTGGAAGGGGTGTTATAAATTAATAGCCATTTTGTGTTGTACAATGAAGAATATATGCTACAGACATACATATGCTAGGAACCACAGGTTGTTACCAACTCTTTAAGAGAATGAAGTTTGATGTTAAGTTAGCTGTTTGGATCTCCTCACTATAGATCAATACTAGGAAGGAGGCCAGAGTCTCCAGCCAAATGAAAGCCCTGTCTAGTATATAATTCAAACTTAATAGAGCCAAACTGAGGTACTGAAACTACAGAATCTAACAACCATTTACCACATGGCTTCTCTGTATACCTAAATGCCTAGTTCTCACTGATCATGCCTGAAATTCATCTTCCCTCTCCCATTCTTTCAGTTCTCCTCTCTGCTCTCTCCAGCACTAGCCTCTCTCAGAAATAGAGCTGACCACTTGAGCTGGGCTTTCATGGAATGTGTAGAGTTTAGGGAGAAAATGAAATCTGGATGCTGGGATAGGTGGGTAATATCTTGATCAACAATGCTATATCAACAAATGTTAACAGCCATTATCTCCAGGCAGTTAATTACAGGCTTTTTTTTTTATTCCATCTCTAATTTTTATTTCAAAATTTATATAGAAATATTCTAACTGATAACAAAATATCCCCAAAATCTTAGTAACTACTATCTCTAGATGCTTAATTTACAGTTAATATCTAATCTCTAATTCTTCTATAATAATGCAGTTTTATTTTTGTTTCACTTATTAATTACCACAAATAATTAATGAGGCAGAATAACTTATGGAAGCTCTGAAAGAAAGTAAATGAAAACCACCACTCTTGAGTACAGGTCATTTCTAAATAGGGACTGTCTGTGGTACACAGTGAGATAACAATAATTTTTTTTTTAAAGATTTATTTTAGAGACAGAGCATGTGTGCAGGCACGCAGAGGGGAGGGGCAGAGGGAGAGAGAAACTTAGGCAGACTCCATGCTGAGCATGGAGCCTGATGGGGGCGCTGAATCTCATGACCCTGAGGATCATGACCTGAGCCGAAACCAAGAGTCGGATGCCGAACCAACTATGCTGAGGCACCCCAAAATAATAATTTTATTACTATGCTTTCTGAGCCTGACAGTCTTCAGTACTTAATTAATATCCAGTCTTATTAAAATGTTACTCAAAATAGCATATTCTACAAAGCTATAAAATCATAAAAAGGGATGATAAACACTTCATAGTTCTGCTAAAATACTTCCATTTAACTTTATTTTAGACTAAAATCAACATCTGCAAAGTAGTTTCTTACATGCATTTTTTATGAGATTCTCTCTGAAGCTATTATATGCTAATGTTCACAACAATTATGCTCACAGAGAAAGAGTCTTTATGAAATTATATGTGAGCACTTTTGCTCAAGGGAACAGTGAAATGAGCTGCACCCTAAACCAAACTATACTTCTAGTCAATTTGAGAGGAGGCGGCAAAGACTGAAGTTTTTACACTCCAAACACAAGACAAAAAAGACATCACGGTGATGCTCACCAAAAAAGACTACAGAAGTATTTGATGTCATAAATATAAATAATATTGAGGAAGATGAATCAATACAAAATTGTGTTTTTACCTGTTCAGAGAATAGGTTACACAGATGATCCTAATCCATTTGCTGTTTTTACATTCCAGGCTACCCAAAAGAAGAGAGTGACGGAGCTCACATTTGGCTGCCAGCTTTTTACTTTTCACCATTTAAAACCTGAGACTTCCTGCTTTCCTGGGGTCATGGATAAAGTCCAATACCTCACTCGCTCTGCTATAAGAAGAGCTTCAACCATTGAAATGCCTCAACAAGCACGCCAAAATCTCCAGAACCTATTTACAAATTTCTGTCTCATTTTAATATGTCTCCTGTTGATCTGCATCATTGTGATGCTTCTCTGATGTTTGGCTGCAATCTCCAGTGACGCAAGTTGTCACCACCAGCTGAAAATCTGTCATCCCATGAAGAGGGGGGGGAAAAAACTACAAAACAGACCACTTCCTAAATAGAAGAATTTCTTTGTGAAAAGGTCAAGATTCAGGACAAAACAAATTGTTAGCAAATGTATTCATCTGTGGGATCTTGTAAACATGAAAAGAGCTTCATTTTCAAAAATTCAAGATGACTATAAGTGTGCATAATGTAACTGCTGAATTCAGAAACTTACAGAGCTTGTAAGTTTCTATCCCACATCTTTTCTGAGGATGCAGTAGGGTTTAGTTTTGAAACTTCACTGCTAGCCAATTCATTTCACATACAAAGCATTAGCTTCACTACTGGGGTTAAATATAATTTATATTGTACTGTAAAAGCCTCCGTGATGTTTATTAAATCTTTTTTAGGGCTTCACCAAGTACCAGAATAATCATTAAATGAAGAGTCATCATTTGAAATAGCCTACTGATTCTTCATATCTGTTATCTTTATTATTATCATTCAGAACTCTTTGTAATAACTTGCATAACCTACATTTTAAAATAGAAATTGTATTCTTTCTTTGTGCTACACTAACATTTTTTTAAAGTTTATGACAATCAAGCAGGAAAAAGTAAGACCATACTCTTACATAAATAAAATTTCTCTTAACTAACTTTTCCAAAGAATTATAGAATTCTAGTATATGAAGGCAAACCATAAATCAGTTCTCTGTAGTACACTATGATCAGCAGACAAGAACTACTGGTTAATTTAACAGCTGACAGTATGATTAGCCATAATTACTAATACACTAATAGAAAAGAGAGTCTAACATAACTTAAGGCACTGTAGTTGATCATCTAAGTATGTAACTTACCACACTATGTCTTTGAAATCATGAAATCTTAAGACTTTAGGATGATTTTATAGATCATCTTCTATTCTTAAG
This sequence comes from Ailurus styani, assembly GCA_002007465.1. Lineage (NCBI taxonomy): Eukaryota > Metazoa > Chordata > Mammalia > Carnivora > Ailuridae > Ailurus > Ailurus styani. The sequence goes on from LNAC01000060.1 coordinate 1,550,492, forward strand.
TTCATCCTCAATGTAGGCAAGGAGAAGAATTTCAAAAAGAATAAAAGGAAAATATATTCTTTTAAGCATTAAAAAAATAAGATTTGGGGTTCCCCAAAAAATCAATTCTTTGATTATATTTTGACATGAACTTTTTGTCCTATGGTTTATAACAGAATATAGCTATTTTCCTTAATCTGTAAACCAAAAGGTCAATACCTACTTGGGAGACCATTCTACCATGCTAAATTATAAACCCAGCAGTGTTAATCTACAATTATTTTCTTGCTGAATACATTTTCAACTTCCTCTCTGATCACTTAAAAATATCTTCCGACTCATAATAGAAGTAAAACTTGGTGCTGGAAAATACATTCACCAAAATTTGTTAATTTAACTTGATTCAGTTTAGAATTAGACCTAAAGCAGTTTATACCTATACTGCATAATCCAGTAATTTTTACTTCAATTCAAGACATATTACTAATATAGCAATTACTAAAAGAGTAGAGAACACATAATTAACTGTCTGATTTGCTAAAATGTGGTCACTAAAAGAATTTGAAGAGTCAGTACTGACCTTGATTTATAGCACAAGTATGGCTAACAGATTAATAAAGGAGACACTGCTTTATTAAGGTACTGGAGATGGGGAGGGGGAGAGTGTTGATTCACTGATATTTGAGGAACAGAGGATAAAGGATCTCAAACTGACAGGGAGATTTCAGCAAAGCCTCATCTATGGGCTGGAGATCCCTAATATCAACTAGAAAGCTTATAAATAATAAGCAGTACATTCACATCACTGGTATCAGTAATTACTTGTGAAAAAAGTAACCAAGTTCTATAATTAGCTGCACTGACGTTAATAAGTGGAAAACTTGAAATGCTAAATTCTGTTCCTTTCATTGTGGTGTTCATTATTACAACATCAACATCAAACAATAAAATGTGAAGTTATGGGGTATTTCCCTAAGTAAAATAGAATTTTTTTGTTTTTCTTGCTGATGTTAATAGAAATTAAAAATCTTTTTCTTGAGGATTACAGAATACTATAACTCAGATTATAATGTAGAACAAAAAACCTATTCTTTAAATGGAACTTATTTATTCTGTTTATCATGATATGTAAAGAGTAAGATATAATAAAACAATGTATTTAAAATTTTTCAATACCAAATGTTCTTTCTACTGTAGAATAAATTTTAATTGTAATTTACAGGGCACTACAAATGAACTAATTTTTAAATGTTTAATGTTGCCCTTTACATAGTAGTTGGTTCAAAATGTTTATTTAATGCAAATCACCTATATTAAAAAGAACCTTCTTGAACTCAGTGAAATCACTTTTTAATACAGCTCATGACTGATATGGCTATAAAACAATCATTCTAAGCAGTTTTGCTTTTGTAGATTGTTTTCAGTGACTTTTCTCAAAATAAGATCAAGATTTCCTCATACAGACACAAGAGGGCAGACCTACATAAAATAATGAATTTTCTATTTAGATTTTATTTCTCTGATTATTTTTTTAGTCTTCTGGCAAAGTAAGAAAATGACAAGTTCTTTTTTTAAATTTGCTCTTCTGATGTATAAAATTATAGGCCAATACTATGTAGAAAAGTTGAAAGGTTAAAAAAAGCTAAACACATTACTAATTTATTAGAGCATATACACAAAAACAAATTATATGCTTTTTAACTACCAAGTGAATGTGTCATAATGTCACATCCTATCTATTTAGAGTGCCTGCCATAGGGTTCACAGCTTTCAGTGCAGTTAGATCTTCTTAAATAGTAAAAAAAAAAAAAAAAAAAAAAGGCAAAAAAAAAAAAAAAAAAGAAAAAAATTTTTTTTTTTAAGGGTTTCTTTAAAAAAANNAAAAAAAAAAAAAAAAAAAAGGTACAAAAATAAGAAAAAAATGAGAAAACTATTTCTTTTCAGAGTATGCTATAGAATACATAAAACACCTTCACGTTAAAAATAAAACTTTTTCATTCTTTTATCATGTTAAACAAAAACAGAGTCATTTAAGTCCTTCTATCAATTTTTATTTACATTTTTGATTTATATAAATTTTTCAGCAAAATATGCTGAAATTACTAGGTGTCAGTATTTGGGCAGATCAAGCCCCATCATGATTTAAATGGGATACAAAATTTTATCTGCCTCTTTTAAAAAAAAAATGATTGCAACCCAGAACTCAGAAACATCGTGGGGAATGTAAGAGAAAAGAAGATAAACAACTTCATCAATAAACAGACCATTTCTTCACTACTGCCTGAAAGATGCACTGTGAGCTTTCAGGAATCCCAATGGATACTGTTGTGTGTGGCGCCTTCCATGCCCTTCCCCCATTCCCCGTCCCCCAGAAAAGAAATAGAAGAGGGAAATGGTAAGGGATACATTCTTTCCAAAGAGAAAACAGGACTCTGTTGGTCTTTCTCTTCTGTCACAGTCCTAGTAGGGTCAGAGAGGTTTTGGGGAAGGTGGGAGGAGAGGGGTGACACAGAACAAAGACCCAAAGACAGTTTGCACATGGAGGTCTATCTTCTAACCACCTAAAGGCATAGATGGCTTCTCTTCATTCACAAGGGAAAATGTTTCAGAGTACTACACTACCTGCATTCTAGCTGAGTTAGCAGGAAATCATGGGAATCAAGGAACAGCATGAGCATGAGACTGTGAGGCTGACTCAATGATTATTCCTAAGAAGAGCCAAACTTCCACATTACAATATTAACCGTTGGAGGGAGAAAAACAGGGAAAGGAAACTGTGCGGATCAGATGAGATAAACACTCTCAAGAGCTACTAAGTTCTATATAAATCTATGGTGGTGTTAGATTGTGACTCTCTGTCAAATTCCTTTTCGTGGTTGTAAAAAGAGAGGTTTCTTTCATGGTGAGAGTTTAGGAGTTGTGCTTGAAAATCATACACATTCTCACAATTTATCAGATGGTCTGATCCTTATTATGGCTCTTCTCTTTATCTAAAAATTAGATGAAAAGGAAGTCAATTCCTTAAAGTCTTTTAAGAAACAACTAAGATAAGAACTTTTATAATAAAGACAGTACTTGGAGGCTCCACGGAGAAGGAATTTAAAAATTGTCTTCTGGAATAGTCCAAGAAGGGAATGAGAAAAGTAGAGATCATTTAAACATGGCAACTGAAGTGTCTAAGTTTTCTTTACCTGGTTTCATCTCTCTACTACAACACTTAGGAGCACAACAAAGAGACCATCCCAAATACAGTTCATCAAAAAGCAGGACATGCCAGAGTGTATGCAAATGTTGTCCTCTAGTGGTCTTCTTCCTCTAGCACATACTAGGGAGAAGATTTAAAAATAAGTTTGGCTCTGCAGTGTGCCTCCAAGCTTCTTATCCTCTTTGCATTGCTTCAAGGTTGGGAAAAACTTCAAAGCAGAAGGATTTACAAGGAGAATTAAAGAAGTAAATTAGTACTTACTCCTTTAAATTCATCCAATTTTCTCAGTTATCTTTCTAACACACCTTCAGGTTGGAAAAGTATTACTCAGCATCCCATGGACAACTACAATTCTGTGCAAAAGTACCAGCTAGAGAAATATCTGCCTGATCCCTGTTCTCATATAATCACAAAGCATTTGAAAACTCAAATATGATAGTATTTTAAAAATTAGGCTTCCAGAGAGCCTGGGTGGCTCAGTCGGTTAGGCATCTGCCTTTGGCTCAGGTCGTGATCCCAGGGTCCTGGGATCGAGCCCTGCGTCAGGCTCTCTGTTCATCAAGGAATCTGCTTCTCCCTTTCACTCTCCCTCTGTGCTCTCTCTCATATAAATAAATAAACTCTTTAAAAATTTTTTTTTTAAATTATAAAAATAAGGTTTCCTATCTTTCAATCACTTGAACTGATAAATCACAAATCTGGTTAAATTGCTCTTCTCTGATTTTCTTTCAAATATCAAAATAATGCTTCTTTTTTGTTATGTGGTTTTTTATACATAATCAAGATTGTTCAGTACTATACCCAAAACAAGAATACAGAAGGCACATGGGATGTGTTCAGGATTCCTCTCTAAATGTAGCACATTCAGGTTTGTGTATGTTTTGGGATTCAGATTTGCAAGGCTTCTAGATAAGTGATCTCTTTCAAGGGATATATTCCTTTAACCTTTACTATTTTTTATTAGTAGCAATGATGAGTAGTAATTTTAAATGTTTTCTCTTAGGGAAATTTTACAATTTCTTTTTTTTTTTTTTTAAGATTCTATTTATTTGTTAGAGAGAGAGAGAGCACAAGCAGGCAGAGTGACAGGCAGAGAGGCAGAAGGAGAAGCAGGTTCCCCGCAGAGCAAGTAGCCCGATGAAGGACTCTATCCCAGGACCCTGGGATCATGACCTGAGCCAAAGGGAGCTGCTTAACCACCTGAGCCACCCAGGCATCCCAATTTTACAATTTCTGATAGAATTAATTAGTTTCAGAAAATTCTGGGAATAAAAAACAGATAATAAGATTTACAAAAAATTTTACAGATAATTGTTTTCCCAGTTAAAATGAGCTATGGAAATTATTCTGGAATAGAAAACATTTCCAGATCTAGAAATGTACATATTTACATGTTTCTTTAGGGGATACATACCACTTTTATTTATATGTGATATTTTATAAAGTGTTTTCCTCAAACTGATTAATAAATCATTTTTTAAAGATATTATTTATTTGAGAGAGAGAGAGAGCGCACAAACAGGGGGAGTGCCAGGAAGAAGAAGAGGGAGAATCAGGCTCCCCACTGAGCAGAGATCCCGACGTGAGATCCCAGGACCCTGAGATCATGACCCAAGCCGAAGGCAGATGCTTAACCAACTAAGCCACCCAGGTGTCCCCTGATTAATAAATCCTGATACCCAACTTAATCTTGTTAAAATAAGCACATCTCTGCTTATAAACCTAAATATGTTTCAAACAGCACCAAAACTTTAAAAATAACTTTAGTTCCACCTTCTCATTTCATAGATGAAGAAATGAGAAGACATACAGATAGCCAACAGATACATGAAAAGGTGCTCAACATCACCATCAGGGAAATGCAAATCAAGACCACAATGAACTATCACCTCACACCTGTTAGAATGGTCATTATCAAAAAGACAAGAGATGACAAGTATTGGCAAGGATGTGGAGAAAAGACAAGTCTTGTGCATTGTAGGTGTGAATGTAAATTGGTGCAACCACTATGGAAAACAGTATGAGGGGTTCCTCAAAAAATTAAAAATAGTTACTACCAAATGATCTAGCAGTTCCCCTTCTGGGTATTTATCTGAAAGAAATGAAAACACTAATCCAAAAGGATATATATGCACTCCTAAGTCTACTGAAGCACTATTTACAATGGTCAGGACATGAAAGCAACCTAAGTGCCCACTGATGAATGAATGAACAAAGAAAATGAGGTATATATACAACAGAATACTATTCGGTGGTAACGAAATGAAATCTTGCCATTTGTGACAATATGAATGTATCTTGAGGGCATTATGATAAGTGAAAGAAGTCAAAGACAAATACTGTATCATCTTATTTATATGTAGAATCTTAAAAAAAAAAAGAAAAAAAATCACAAAAAACTGATGGGTGTTCACCAGGGCCAGGACGGGGTGGACAAAATGAGTGAAGGAAGTCAAAAGATAAAAACTTTCAAGTCATAAAGATGTACCATACCACGTGACAACTCTAGTTACTAATACTCTACTATATATTTGAAAGTTGCTAAGACAAAATTTTATAAGTTATCACAAGGAAAAAAAATATTTGGAACTCTATATGGTGATGGACATTAACCAGACCAGACTTAGACTTACTGTGGTGATCATTTCACAAAACATACATATATCAAGTCATTATGTGGTAGAACTGAAACTAATGCAATGTTATATATTAATTATTTATCAATTAAAAAAAAAAGAATAGAAAAAGAAACTGAGGCCCAGATGGAAAATCATCCAGGTTCTGAATCTGATAGAAAGAGAAACAAATTCCAAGGCCTCATACTCCCAAGTTTATGTTCTACTATACCACGCCAGTTCCTTTGTCTCTTTCACATTTAAACTGAGTATGTGTTGCTTTTACTTTTATGCTCACTTAACAAATGGGAAGGAAAGTAAAGACTAAGTTAGGTACAAGATTTTAAGTTTTTCGTGTTAATCTGCCTCAAATATTTTTTAACTTTTGTTTATCAAAACAGTACTTTGGGAGTTTATACCATTTATGCTTAGTAACTTGCAGGAAAAAGGAAAAGCAAAACAATCTGCACCTATGGACAAACACACTGTTCTATGCTTTCTGCAAGTGTGCTACTGTACTCATAACATCCACTGGAGGGAAGCAAACACTTGATTTTGAACTTTACCTGCACTGGTGTTTCATTTTCTTGTCGAAACTCTTCAATTTGCTGCTGTTGCCAAGGAGCTAAACTGTAAGAATCCTCGGTAGTTCTACTTTCCAAGGGGTTTGTCCGCAACTGCTCAGTAAGCCACATCTGAGTCCTCACAGAAGGCTGAATGGGAACTCCACCTACCGCCTGCTGACCCAGCATTAAATATTTTGGAGGTTCAAAGGCCTCTGCACTTGTCATAATGGGCTTGCTTTCAGGTAAGGCACTGTATGTCATGTCTAAGGTCGGTCTCCTAAGAGTGGAGGAAGAAGCTCTAAAGTCCTCTTTGCTACAGCTCTCAAATTTATATTTGCAGTCCAGAGTTGATGATCGTTTTTTATTTATTTCCTTGTCCTCTAGCTTAAGCATCTCCATACTGTCATGTAAGCAGCTAGGCCCAATTGTTCTTAGTTGCGACGTTAAAACCTTGGCTCTCCCTGTCTTTTCCAAACCACTCCTTGACTCATCAGCATGTACAATGCCACCCTGGCCGCAGTTATCCGGGGCAGTGAGTTTGGATAAAGATGACCATTTCCGTAGAGGCCGGAAGTCCTTCATGTCTAGTGAAGAGTCCTGCTCTCCCCTACTATGGTTTCCCAGTGTTTGCATGAGGCTTGTACTCCATTTTGAGCCATCTGACATCAATGATTCCCTATGTTTGGAAACTGAAGCACTGGAGTTAGACGGCATGACATGGGCAGTAGGGAGAGTAACCAATGATCGACTAGGCTTAAAAGATAATGTACCACTCGATGTTGAATGATCTGGAAAAAGAAAAGAATGCCAAGTTAGTTATAATTAACAGGGGGGAAAATGTGCTAAATGCAAAATGCCAAAACAAATATCTGACTATGGTTTCCCAGCACAAGTTTTTCAGAGATGCTTTATCAAAATGCGGTTATTATTATGTTTATCTGAAACAAACCAAAGATTTTTTCAAATATTATTTTCTAAAAATGAATACATAATGAAATATATATCCATTTACCATCTATTTACAGATGACAAATGACGAGAAAAGAGGTTTATAGTCATCCTATTTAACCTAATTATTGTTACTTTTTTAAAAGAAAAATCCATCTCCCCACTGAGAGGCCTTATTCATCATCCAGCACTGAAGCCTCAGAAATAACTCTACTAGAAAATGGTTATTTTTCACAGTCTTTCCTAAACTGTGGAAATCTAGGCCATACTCAAACATTTTAGCACCTCCCCAAACTCTAGGTAAAGGAGATCCTGCAATAATGGACTATAGTAAGAAAGCCCTCTAGCAATATACTTGCGGATACAGAGAAGTTCCTCCATTCCCAGGCTCCCTTAAACGGCATCATCAATGGTATGTTTCCCAAGCTAGAACTCCTGGAGTCTACTTAAGACTGCTACCTTTCTCTGCATATCCACTAAGTCCCTAAGTTGTAAGCCTTCACTTCCAAAATGATGACACAGCTATTGCCTTAGGTCAAGCCTTTACATATTATTCTTCTACACACAGTTAACAGTTTTAGTAGGCTCCGTGGGAACCCAAAGCACAAAGACCTCTCTCTTCCATGAACTTACCATCAAGTGACAAATTATCATCAAATGTGTCAAATTAAAATTAAAGATTATAAATTTTTATCAGAGGACACTTCAAAAGGGGATAGTAATTGAAAGTGTGAGGGGAGAAGAGGTGAGTGGTGAAAGGCAACTTTCACAGTTTATTCTATATTTTTCCATACTGTTTGGCTCATACTAGAATATGTTCAATACTTCTTGTGAGCTTTGATGTTGTCCTAAAGAAATAAAATAATGCAAAAAGAAATGATGAAAAGGCCATAAGAAAATTCAGATGAGAAAGAGCCAGGTACACTAATTCAAACAATGACATTCCGGCACAGAATTTATTCACTTGGAGATGAAGAAAAAAAATATCACAGATGGAAGAATAAAAGCAAAAGTACTATAGTGAACATTTATTTATCATGCTCGAGGTTCTCATCAGCTTCTGCAGAATCTTTTTATACTCAGGGTAATTCCCACATTGTAAGTCTAATCTCCCAAAATTAATTTTAGACCTCAGATTCCCAACATACTCTGCAACTATGGTATAGACATTCAGAAACACCTGCACAATGGCAAGGATGTGGAGAAAGGGAAACCCTCCTACACTGTTGGTGGGAATGCAAGCTGGTGCAGCCACTCTGGAAGACAGTATGGAGGTTCCTCAAAAAGTTGAAAATAGAGCTACCCTACAACCCAGCAATCACACTACTGGGTATTTACCCTAAAGATACAAGGGTAGTGATCCTCAGGGGCACATGCACCTGAATGTTTATAGCAGCAATGTCCACAACAGACAAACTATGGAAAGAACCTAGATGTCCATCAACAGATGAATGGATAAAGAAGATGTGGTGTGTGTGTATATGTATATGTATATAGACAATGGAATACTTACTATGCAGCCATCAAAAAACCGAAATCTTGCTGTTTGCAACGACATGGATAGAACTAGAGGGTATCATGCTAAGTGAAATAAGTCAATCAGAGAAAGATAATTATCATATGATTTCTCTAATATGAGGAACTTGAGGGTCAGGGCGGGGGGTCGTGGCGGGTAGGGAGGGAAAAAAATGAAACAAGATGGGATCGAGAAGGAGACAAACTGTAAGAGACTCTTAATCTCATGCAACAGACTGAGGGTTACTGGGGGGTGGGAGGATAGGGATAGGGTGGCTGGGTTATGGACATTGGGGAGGGTTTGTGCTATGGTAAGTGCTGTGAAAGGTGTAAGCATGATGATTCACAGACCTGTACCCCTGGGGAGGGGAAAAAAAGAAAAAAGAAAAAAGAAACACCTGCACAGGATTTCAGTTTGGAAGTGAGTCACCTAAGGCTCTGTATGGAGCTACCGTTTCTGGCTGGTACAAGCAACAGCAGAGGCATTAGCCTTCCACAATGGCAGCACCAGCAGCAGCCAGTCAAGTTCTGGCCCAGAGTGGCAGCAATTGGGCAGCACTGATACGTGGTGGGGCTGGAGAAGTGACGGTGCTCAAAGGTGATCTGAGGGATACTACCTGTAAGTTTAACCTTAAGCCTGGTTCTCCAACCTTCGCCCAAAATTCTATGAGATACTAAACAATCTTAAACAAATTCTTCATTAAGCTTCTGCTGATTAAGAACACTAGCAGATCCAAGTATGAAGCCAGAAGAATGCAACTCCCAAAGAAAAATCAAATTATCCCATTTATCTGCTGTATGTATTAAGTATCAAGAAAAGGAAGGAAATTGTTCAAAGGAGGAAATTAACATTTAGAAAAGTTTAGTATATTGCTCAAGATCATATAACAAGTAAGGGCAGATACTGCAAGCCTGTACTTACTACACTGGCTGTGCCCTAGGGTGGCTGGGGCGGGACTTTAGTCCTGCTCCACACACCCAATCTCCATCAGCCCCAATACACAATCTAAAGAGAGGAAAACCTTTTGTTGGCTAGGCAAAATCTACTTCAGAAAAATGTGCTTGATGCTCTCACCCCCTTTCCAGTCTGCCATAGCTGAGGTCAGACCATACAGAAACTCAAGAAATGACAGTGCTTTGCATTATGTTATACTGCACGTAAACAAGATGCCATGGAAATCTGAACCTGAACCACTGGATTCAAAGACTAGTATACTAGATACTGTATCACAGCGAGCAGACTAAATTTTCTAAACAGAAAAAATTTCCTCAAGATAATTCTTGAAAGGTAAAGATGAAACAGAATTATTTAAGTCTTCAAATGCCCCAGTAAGGAAAGAGCCTGGCCTTCATTCATCAAGAAATGTGATACCACTGAAAGTTTCCAAAAGAGTGAGTAACATGATCAAAACCATACTTAAATGATTATTCCAATAACAGTGTTGAGGACAGATTAAAGCAAAATGACTGGCAACAGGAAGATTAACAAATTATGATGATAATCAATAGTGTTACTATTAGTAAAGGAGTATTTGTATCAAAATCATTAAAGATCTTTAAAAAATACAAATTTGAAGTTTTCAGTTTTTTACATTTAAAAAACTTTGTAAGTAAACATAAAATATAAATGTTAAATGTAACAGTTTTATAATCAGTCTTTTTAGATTCAAATCCTAGCTCTAACACTTAGCGGCATGTGTTCAAACAACTATTTAACTTTCTTGCATCACAGTCCTCTTGTCCATAAAGCAGAGAGAATGACAGGGAAGATTAAATGGAAAAACACACATAAAGGACTCAGAAGAATTTCTGGTACAGAGAAAAACATCAGTTATTATTACACCATTAAAAAAACCTAAGTAAATGTTATTCCATCATATAACAAACAAAAGATTAAATATCCATAGGATACAAGGAACTCCGATAAATTTAAAAACAAAACCAAGGGCGCCTGGGTGGCTCAGTGGGTTAAAGCCGCTGCCTTCGGCTCAGGTCATGATCCCAGGGTCCTGGGATCGAGGCCCACATCGGGCTCTCTGCTCAGCAGGGAGCCTGCTTCCTCCTCTCTCCTCTCTCTCTGCCTGCCTCTCTGCCTATTTGTAATCTCTCTCTCTGTGTCAAATGAATAAATAAATAAAAAAAAAATCTTTAAAAACAAAACCAAACCTAACAAACCAAATGCTAAAACGGGTGAAGGAAATCAGAAAGCAAATCACAAGAAATGCAAATAAAGAACACATGCTTAAAAAAAAAATGTTCGGGGCATGTGGGTGGCTCAGTCGGTTAAGTGTCTGCCTTCAGCTCAGGTCATGATCCTGGGGTCTAGAGCCCTGAGTCAGGCTCCCTGCTCAGTGGGGAGCCTGCTCTCCATCTCCCTCTGCCCTTCCTTCCTGCTCATGCTCATTCATACTCATGCGCGCGCGCTCTCTCTCTCTCTCTCTCTCTCTCTCTCTCTCTCGCAAATAAATAAAATCTTAAAAAAAAAAAGACGTTCGAACTCATTAATAGTTAAAGTGTGTTCCCGATCCTATTCATGAGATTATTAAAGGGTACAATATCCTACGATGATGAGAAATTAAATTGTTAAAGCCTCTGAGAGAAGAGAGGCAATCTGTATATATCAATATTTAAAATATGCAAGCATATAAGCAAATATACATAAATACATATATATTCATGAGCAGAGAAACAAACTGGAAGAATACACCCAAAACTTAATAAACAAATTTTCCTCATCTGGAAAAGAGGAGAAAAGGAGAAAGATGTTTTCATATTTAACTTTATACAGTGTCTTTCTTTCTTTTAAAGGAGGATAACCTTACCATTTGGTCAAACCATTGCAAAGATGTTTTGTTTTGTGACCTCAAAGAGTTTTAAATATCTCAAATAACACTGTTACTTAAGTATGAATAATGTATCAGGCGACTGTCTCACTTTCCATGTCACAGCTGAAACCTCTGAGACCACAGATCACCAGTCTCGGCTGCTACTTATATCCGATAAATGTGCTACATTTCTGTCTACCTTTGCTAGCTCAGTATTTCCCAACTGCATGAAAAATCAATAATTGGTGATAAAAACCAATTCCACATCTTACTAGTATTTCCTCCTACAAATCTGAAAACAATTGATATATGCTATTCAAAGAACCTTACACTTTGAGAACAGAATTTACTCCTAAAGTTACTTTTCTGAATTTCTCAAACATTAACATACAAAAACAATTACCTGGGATCTGGAGCCCTACTCCAAGAGATCCTGATTCAGTTAAAGTAGACCGGGGACCAGGAAATATCACTGTTGAGTAAGTGATTCTCTGTTCTATTCACTATAACATCATTCCTTCTGGGTCTGATTCCAGTTCTGAAGCTTTCAAGCTTAAATATCCCAAGTTCAACCATCACCAGTATCTGAAATCTAGTGTACAAACTGATTTACTCTGATTTTCAGAATTCAGTACTGCCAAACTAAGGATTAAAGCCTAGTCTATTCACACACATAAGCATATACATACACATGCACATACAACATGAAATAATGAAGAAAAAATTAAATATTTGATAGCATGGTTATCTAGAAAAAGGACCATTATATCTCAGAGATGAGTCCAGAAAATATTAACACCTTAAGAATGTTATTTCTGGACTAATGAAACAGAGGCAATTAGAGACAGATGTAATGCAACTCCTAATGTGCTTCATTATCCTATCTAATTGTAGCCACAAATCCCAAATGCAAGTTATTACAATGGCATCTGGCCCACATCTAAGTTACCACAGTGAAATCTGAAACCAGCAAAGGGTAGTCCTTTTAAAAATCAGAGGACAAGGTCTATAGCATTCACAGAGAGCATGGTACAGCTAATGGTTTCAGATAGATTTCGAATTGCAAGGGAAAAATATAAGAGGGGGACTTTGCTGTAACATGATAATACAACTGAATATTTAAGATAATGTATTCTGAATTCTGAACAAAATTTCAACCTTTTGTTTCACCGTCATGTTATTGTTCTCTGGCAGAAGATGAATACATTGATGCTATCTTTTCTTGTATTATAGTCTCTCTGTTCTACCCTTTCTAAATAAAAGTAAATAAATTCAAAAAAGACCACACGCTTCTGCCCTATATTACAACAATAAATCACAAGTTTTTATGTTAAAAAAATTAATCAGGAAACTATATAACCCTGTATCAAAATATTTTGATTTAAAATGTAACTACTTATCGGTGCCTGGATGGCTCAGTTGGTTAAGCACCCAATTCTTGAATTCAGCTCAGGTCATGATCTCAGGGTCATGAGATCAGGCCCCACACTGGGCTCCATGCTAAGTGTGGAGCCTGCTTAAGATTCTCTCTCTCCCTCCCCCTCTGTGGCCCCCAACTCACACACACATTCCCAGTCTCTCTCAAGTCAAATCAAATGTAACCGCTTAATATACTTGTCAATATGAATTATACTAAATATTACACTTTTAAATAAAAATGTTAACTCTAAAACAAAGATAATAAAGCTTTATACAACAGCAAGCTACTTTTTTTGCTTCCTGCTAATGCTATAATCACATCAGAAAAAAAAATTAATGCCACATGTAACCCTATCCCCTTTTTTTTTTAAACAAATGAACATTTCTAAGCATCCCCTGTATTTTTATAAATATCTTAAAATATTCTAAACTACATCCTGGTAGGAAAAGAGCTATATAAAGAAATTCAACAATAATTCGACCGAAGACACTCCTAGGAATGTATTATGTACAAGGAACTGTACTAGGTAGAAAAGACAGTGTAAATACATTACTCGCAAAAATACAAATATATCCCTTGCCCTCACGGTGTACAATTCACCATTATATACACTAGCTAGAGAGTAAGACTAAAGTTTATCATAAGGCAACTACGGAACACCAGACAATGAGAAGTGAGCCAGAGAGAAAAGGCAGATTATTCACAAAAGAACTCTCAGGATAATAGCCAACTTCTCAACAGCAGTAATGGAATCCAGAACACAGTGAAATAATATCTTCAAAGGGTTAACAATAAATAACTAGCACCCAGGAATTGCTTAGAAAGGTAAGCTATCTTTCAAGAATATGGGCAAAATGTTTTTTCAGCTAAGCAAAAACAGTTTATCATCAACAGACTCACTAAAATAACTCAGTTTATCATCAACAGACTCACTAAAATAACTCAGATTCCTTTAGTTTCTTTCAGGAAGAAGACAAATGAGTCCTGAGTTGTAAAAAATAAATAAATACAGACAGACAGACAGACAGACTTGGAACAAAGGATAACTGCATAGGACAACAAAAACAGTATCTAATTTGTGGGCTAATAAAAGATAAAATCAAAAGATTTACAACTATAACATATAACTCAAAATGAGGGTGGATCAGCCTTCCCATTTTTTTAAGATTTTTTTTTTTAAATCCCAGAACCCTGGAATCAAGACCTGAGCTGAAGGCAGACACTTACTTAACTGACTGAGCCACCCAGGTACCCCTAGAATTCCATTTTCCATTTTTAAGGTCCTTATATCTGTAAGAGGAAGAGAAAGATCCTATTTACTATGGTAGACAGTCAAGCTAAGGGTGACATAACATCTACATTAATAACTAAAAGAAGAGGCAGACCTAGCACAACTGTACAGCCACAGGCCAAAGAATGAAGTTGGACCTCTACCTTGTACCATCCATAAATACTAACTCAAGATGAATCACAGCCCTAAATGTAACGGCTAAAACTATAAAACTCTTAGAAGAAACTATAGGTATAAATGTTCATGACATTAAGTCAGGCAGTGTTTTCCTAAATAGAATACCAAAATATAAATATGATATATATTTATTATATAACCATAATACCAAACGCCCAAGCAACAAAAGAAAGTAAAGATAAATTGGACTTTATCAAAATTTTTAAAACTTGCTTCCAGGGGAAAAGAATTAAAAAAATAAAAAACTTGCTTCCAATTAGACTATCAAGAAACTAAAAAAACTACCCAGACTACCTCCAAGATGGGAGAGAATTTTTACAAATCATTTATCTGATAGGGATTTGTATCTAGAATATATTTTAAAAAAAAACCTCTTACAACTCAATAAAAACAGAAATGGCCCAATTTAAAAATGGGTTCAGATTTGAGCAGAAATTTCTTCAAAGAAGATATGCAAATGGACTTATTAAAGCATATGAAAAGATGCTCGACATCATGTAGTCATCAGGAAAATGCAAACCAAAACCAGTGAGATACCACTTCATACCCACTAGAAGAGCTACCATCAAATGACAGATAATAAGTGTTGGCAAGGATGAGGAGAAATTGGAACCCTCATACAATGCTGGTGGGAAAAGAAAAGGCACCATTGCTTAGGAAAGGCACCATTGCATTTGAGGAGGCAGTTCCTCAAAAGATTAAATAAACATAGAATTACCATATAACCGAGTAACACCACTCCTGGGTACATACCCAAGAGAAATGAAAATACGTTCATAGAGACGTATTTTCTTAACAACATTATTGTCTCTTAATAGACATTATGTCTCTTAAGACATAATAAGACACTATGTCTTAGGACAATATGTCTCTTAAGAAACATTATTCTTAACAACCCAAAGCCACAATAATCCAAATGTCCATCAACTGATGAAAAGATAAATTGTGGTATTATCCATGGAAAGGAATATTATGACAATAAAGAGAAATTAAGTACTGGTATATGCTACAACATGAATGAATCTTGAAAACATTAAGCTAAGTGAAATCAGTCACAAAGGACTACATATTAGATGATCCAATTTATATGAATTGTCCAGAACAAAGAAATCTATAGAGACAGAAAAGATTAGTGGTTGCTTAGGGAAGATGAAGACTGACAGCTAGGGGATTTCTTTTAGGGAGGTTAAAAATGTTCTAAAATAGGATTATGGTAATAACTGTACAATATTAAAAATATATTAAAAACCATTAAATTTTACACTTCGAATGGGTAAATTGTATGGTATGCGAATTATAACTCAATAAAGCTTTTTTTAAAAAAAAATAGGTAGTGTATAACTTCTTTATTAGAAAATTTTCTTTATTAGGAAAATATATGAAGAAAAAAGCCAATCAAAAGAAGGTAAGAGGGATGCCTGGGCGGCTCAGTCGGTTAAGCATCTGCCTTCCACTCAGGTCATGATCCCAGAGTCCTGAGATCGAGTACCACATCGGGCTCCTTGCTCAGCAGGGTGCCTGCTTCTGCCTCTGCCTGCTGTTCTCCCTGCTTGTGCTCGTTCTCTTGATCTCTCTCTCTGTGACATATAAATAAATAAAATCTTTTTAAAAAAAGGCAAGAAAGGATGGAAAAAACCTGAGATGAAATCAGAAAAGAAAGTACACAATAGGGTTTTAAAATGCACCAAAATATAATAATCATCACAGTAAGTGCAAATCTACTCAAAAAGAATTTTCCAAATAATGTTCAATCTAGTTAAAATGTTTACAAAAGATACACCTAAAATACTAAGTCCTTTTCTCTGAAAACTATAGAACACTTATGAAAGAAACAGAAGAGTACACAAAGAAATGGGAAAAATTTTCCATGCTCATGGGTTGGAAGAACAAATATTTCTAAAATGTCTATACTACCCAAAGCAATCTACACATTTCATGCAATCCCTACCAAAATACACCAGCATTTTTCACAGAGCTAGAACAAACAATCCTAAAATTTGTATGAAACCACAGCAGACCCCAAAAAGCCAGAGCAATCATGATAAAATATTATGGCATCTGCATAAAGTCTGAGAATAACCACAAAAAAGAATCATATAAAAAAACTATCAATAACATTAGGAAAACGATGTCAACTATCAATATCATAACAAGTCATCCTTTCCCAAACTGCTTGCTTTTATTTAAGGATGATGAGAAATTTGTCTCCCTACAGCCAAATACATGGCCTACTCCTTTGGCAACTGTACAGGATAGCAATAGTATGCAATTCGCTGTATAAGAATTTCTGCATTTGTAAAATAAAATGAAAACCTGGCTTCAAACAATGAGGGCAGAAGGCATTTCTGATCTCCAACCAGACTATTAGCAACTTAATTAAAGGACAATCTGAAGTACAGCTTTAAGAGGCCAACAATTCGAAACAAAACTCATTTTAAGAGCCAGTCAGTACAAACAGTTCCTTTTTTATATTTACACAAAAACTTAAATTTTTTTTCTTAAATACCTTCTAAAATTTCATTCAACTATACCATTTTCTGGGTATCTCCCACTAGTCTTAAGTCTCATCAGGCAGTTTACTTACAAAGAGCTGTAAGTTATTTCTCTCCTGTAAAAATTTTCACGAATTAAATTAGAACTTAATTCTCTTAAATTACAAGATGTGATTTTTGAAAATGCAAATTTTCTTAGAAACAAAACTTACTATGACAGAACAGACAACAAATTATCCATCTATCCATCTATCCTCCATCTGTAGTTTGGGGAGATGTGAAGTCATTAACCTCCCTAAACCTATGGTTGTGTGAACAGCTTTTCCAGGTCAGAAATACATAGGTTCATCACAGGGAACTAAATGAACTAAATTCAGCTCAGCTTGGTCAGGTTTAAGCATTCATATCCCACCAGGTCAAGAAACAAAATAATAGAAAAATTGAGTAAATAAATGAATGGATGGATGGATGGTTGGATGGATGGATGGATGAATGAATAAGGGTGAAAGTAAAAATGAAGTCCATAAAGATGCAAAATATACCACCTGTAGGACTTCTAGAGCTGTGATGCCATGACATGCTATGTTTAAGAATTTAAAATTCAAATATTTCATTTTAAAAAATAATGTAGATCAACAAGAAAACAAAGTAGAGATGAAGGACTAAGGAAAAAGTCATTTGATTTGCAAAAGAATATAAGCCATAATTATTTTGAATAGTGCTGTGAAATTATTTACTTTAAATCACAAGTAAAAGAAAAATGTTCTGTGTATAACTCTGACCTACTACCATATGCAAATGAAGAACAAAAGTCCATAAGGTTAAATTACTTGACCTAGTACAAATCTCAAAATAGAATAAGAGTCTGTTTCTCAGTCTAGTGTTACCTATACCATCCTAAATTACACCTCACAGGACTTCTTTCTCTCTAGTTTCTCCCTTCTGAGTACAGATATCTTACATAGTGTTAAGGCAGAGCTTTGGAGTTAGATTTGAAGAATCTCAGCTCCACCACTTGAAAAGCTGTATAACCCCAGATACGTGATTAACCCCCTTTAACTCTTTTCATCAGTTAAAAAAAAATACAGTTAATCATATTTTACCTCCGAAGGATTCTATAATGAAGAATCTTTTAAAATCATGTATAAAGTACAAAACTTCATATTGCAAAAATTTATGGGAGGTATTTTTGTTAATGTTAAGGCTAACTGACTACTGTAATATCTGGAAGCCCAGTTACTGGAATAGCCATTATTATAGTCTGAAATTTCCAAAGTTATAAACTTGCAAAAGCATAGTATTATTCACCAATGAACTGAACATTTTATAAACTAAAAGATAACAGATTAGAAAATTATCTATTACTTACTTCACTTAGAAAATGGGTACAGAATTACACCTAAATACTATTTTTTAATTAACTGAAATAATCATGTCACCTTATCATTATGCCAAACAGTAAATGCTCAGTAAATACTATTATTATAATTAAAAGGTTAAGAAGGAACTCTCAATTTGCTTAAAAATATTACCAATGGCATAGGGATAAGTGGAGACGTGCTAGCTGGAATACAGAAGTAGCTGTAAAGAGTGCCATGTGTTGTAATTTATAATTGTATAAATTTGGTATTATGTACCTGTGGGTTTTACCATTTTACCTTTCTAATTTGGCATACATTTGGAATTTTCTATAAAAGAGGAAAAAAGAAAAAAAAAACAAGAAAGAACAAGAGTATTTTACCTTAAAATGAGGAATTTTAAAGAAACCATCTGGCAAATTAAACTACTAAAACCTAGCCACTGTACTAAAATACATAAGCAAAGAAAGGAAGTTGGTTTTTTTTTTTTTTTTAAGATTTTATTTATTTATTTCACAGAGGGAGAGAGATCACAAGGAGGCAGAGAGGCAGGCAGAGAGAGAAGGG
>LNAC01000060.1:1569597-1615612 GCA_002007465.1 Ailurus styani
AGATCATGACCTGAGCCGAAAGCAGAGGCTTTAACCCACTGAGCCACCCAGGCGCCCAGAAAGAAAGTTTTTATGACATCCTCCAAAATTAGTGGCTGCCTAGGGCCGGGGGAATCAGAGTGTTCGGCATGACAGCTAAGGGGTGTGGGGTTTCTTTTGAGGATAATGAAAAATGTCCTAAACGTAATACTGACGATATGCCACTCTGTGAATACTAAAAGCCACTGAATTGTACACTTTATTTTTTTAGGAGGCTCCATGCCCTCCTCAAGCATGGGTCTCAAATTCACAACCCTCAAGAGCTGCATACCCTACCCACTGAGCCAGCCAGGCCCCCCGAACTATACATTTAAAATAGCTGAATTGTATGGTATGTGAATTCCATCTAAATAGAGCTGTTTAAATAGACATAATGTACTGTTTTCACCCCCTGCATGTCTCCTGAATCACCTCATGTTCTCCTTTCCCACTCCCTTTATAAAGAAGTCACCAAGGCTCCTACCTGCAACAGAAGTGGTCTCCCTGAACCCAGTTTGGTGTCTTCTGCCCCATCTCCAGAATCTCACACCTTCCTGTCTTGGACCATGCTGTTCTCTCAGCCTACTCTCCTCTTGCCTTGTGCCCTGCCAGTTCCTACTTACATTTTGGACCTCGGCTTAAACATTACTTCTGCCAGGGGTCTTTCACCTAATCCTGTGGATTCAAGTATGCCCCCTACCCTGTGTACTTCAACTATCATGCTGCTATTTTATGTTAATTATTTCCTATCTGTCTTCTCCACTAGACTTTACATACACAAGGAATGGGAATATGTCTTCTAATCCTAACTCCTACTCTAGCACAGTATCTCACACTAGCTCAGTAAATATTGGCACTCAGTAAATATTGGCTATATGAAGAGATAAATGATTGAACAAGTCCTTACCTCACAAGGCCTTCATTCCTTTATAAAATAAAGACAATGCACCAACTGTTATTAAGAGTATGTTATTAAGTTATTAAGAAGTCCATTTTTATCAGTCCCTCCTTTTGAAATAAATGAGGTTAATTAGATAAGAAAATTATCTCTAATACAAATTGGCAGTTGGGAATTATCAAAGTAAAAAATTATTTAACTCTATCTGTACCTTTTTTTCAGTAAAGTATATAAATATGCTTGAAAATTAACCCCAAATTGACTGTTAGAAACTACATTTAAGAACTCAGATTTAAAAAGATAACTGCCTGCAAGCTTCCCTCCCAGGCTCCGTGTCGTAAGGGAGAGGAAGACTGTCCTATGGAAGGTTACAAAGGCAGCTTAAGCAAA
Source organism: Ailurus styani (assembly GCA_002007465.1). Taxonomy (NCBI): domain Eukaryota; kingdom Metazoa; phylum Chordata; class Mammalia; order Carnivora; family Ailuridae; genus Ailurus; species Ailurus styani. The sequence continues at coordinate 1,570,904 of LNAC01000060.1, forward strand.
AATTAAGTTCTTTTATTGCCACGGGGTCCTATACTCCCAATTTCCTCTGGCTTCTCCCTTCATCATTCAACTCTGGCACCACATCTAGGTTATATGCTATACAAGTGCCGCATATGTACTTCAAAAACAACTCCCTCTCAAACTAATTTCTGTGGTAACAACGGCTGTTTACAGCCTCCAGGTCTCAGCAAAAAAAGCCTCAGAAGAAACTGGTGAGGCACTGGGGCGGCCTCTGTTACAATTTGGTGGTCTTACAGATGCATTGATTCTCATGTCACAGACCTATTTCCTACCAACCTGGATTTGACACTTGGATTTGAGCTAAAAGTTCGTACCACTAATGTTAAATTAGTACAACTTCTTGGTAACTATATTTGAAAAGAAAACCTCATACTCTTATCTAACATTATTTGAAATCTCAAAATACTAGAGCTAAAAGCAAATCAGTCGCAATTTAAGAATAAATTCTGTCAAATAAATAAGTAAAATCTTTAGGAAAAAAAGGGGAGGAGGAATGCCTGGGTGGCACAGTCCATTTAGTGTCTGCCTTCAGCTCAGGTCATGATCCCAGGGTCCTGGGACAGAGTCCCACATCAGGCTCCCTGCTTGACAGAAGCCTGCTTCTGGTTCTCCCTCTGCCTGCTGCTCCCCCTGCTTGTGCGTGCTCTCTCTGCTCTCTCTCTCTCAAATAAATAAATAAAATCTTTAAAAAAAACCTAAAGAATATCGTCCTGTCCTAGAGTCCCATTCATGCTGATATTCTGATATAATTCTCTCCTCTATTTGGATATTTTCGATTCTGTGGTTCTTGAAAGACAGTAAGTTATTCAATAAATACTTATTAAGTGAATGAACCTCTAGAAGCTACAGGTTGGAAAGAAAAAAAAGGTACTTCTATTTATATAATGGTCATTTATGAAACTGGATAGTTGTAATTCATAGAGCATTTATTCTGTATTGTTACTCTACACTCACATGCAGATTTTAAGTTTTTAAAGAATTAAAATAAAAAAGAATGCAAGTTATTTTTCAGATGACTCATAGGATACTTTGAGGATTTAGCAGTGGCCAAAGAGCATCACTTGGTGCATGACTTAAAGCCAAACAATAATAGAAGGCAGAGAATAGAGTGAGGAGATGGGGTCTGACTAGACAGTACTATTCAGCTTGGGAAGGTTTGATAACTTCACTGACGTACTGTACTTAAAGTAATGTATCATGGAATTTAATAAAAATTATTCCATGTACTTTGATCTATACCCAATAAACTAAGTGTACATTTAGCATATAGAGGTACATCTATTCATTCGTGATCATCTTCAAAGAGAAATAATTACTAAGGTAAATAAGAACTCAAAATTTACTATCACAGGTTAAATATCTGAACTGTGTAACATAAGCATAATGTTATTGTTTGCAAAGAATAGCCAAACTTTGGAAGCCTGTAGCAAGAAAGGCTCTTTCCTCCTAAAACACTCAATTTCCAACCAAACTTTATATAGGAAAGAGTGGTGCAATCATACTCTTCTACCCACTCACCTTCATGTGGGGACCTCCTGACCTCACAGCAAATATGTTCTGAGACTCCAGGGGGAATGTTCCTTCTCCCTCCTAATTAAGTCTGAGGGCCTACACCTCAGACCCAAAAAGGGAAATTCCACCAGGAATTATCGACATTATTCCTTTTCTCCATTTCCCAACTGAGCAACAGAACTACTCCAGAATTTCAGGAATTCTCCAATCTAAAATCTTCCCTAACCTAACCCTTTATACTCCACCATACTCACCTTGACTAATTTTCTCTTTGTCAAAGGAACTATTCTTTTTTTTTTAAAGATTTTATTTATTTATTTGACAGAGAGAGAGATCACAAGTAGGCAGAGAGGCAGGCAGAGAGAGAGGAGGAAGCAGGCTCCCTGCTGAGCAGAGAGCCCGATGTGGGCCTCGATCCCAGGACCCTGAGATCATGACCTGAGCTGAAGGCAGAGGCTTTAACCCACTGAGCCACCCAGGAGCCCCCAAAGGAACTATTCTTAAATTGCGACTGATTTGCTTTTAGCTCTAGTATTTTGAGATTTCAAATAATGTTAGATAAGAGTGTGATGTTTTCTTTTCAAATATAGAGCAATCCCACTGCAGTGAAGCTCTTATCACTTACTGTCCAAATGATAAAAGTAATATAATTGTTTATATTATAATAATATATTATATTTATATTATATTACTGAATATTGAAAATAGCCTTGCACCTGAACATAGCTAATAGGTTGAGATTTATAATAAAATGTCATCTTTAAAGCATGCTATGTGTTAATTTATTTCATGTGTCATGTGGTTGTGCTTTATTTATTTATTTATTTATTTATTTATTTATTCTTGGTACTCCCAGACTGACAGCAGAATATAATTTATCATAGACATAATGCTATCAATATAAATTTCTATTACATTAAATATTAAGTGAGTTATTTTGAGAAGCCAATATTCTTTCTACTGAAAAATACATAAACATATATACACTCAAAATCTTTGAAAGTGAACCCTTTACAAATAAACATTCTCAAAGCAAGTATGTCCAATATATCCAAAAGAAATATAATACAAGCTACCCTTGCAATTTAAAGTTTTGTAGTAACCACATCTGAAAAGTAATAATGAAAAGGTAAAATTAACTTTATTTTTTTTAAAGATTTTATTTATTTATTTGACAGAGAGAGACACAGCAAGAGAGGGAACACAGGCAGGAGGAGTGGGAGAAGAAGAAGCAGCTTCCCGCTGAGCAGGGAGCCTGACACGGGGCTAGATGCCAGGACCTTGGGATCATGACCTGGGCCAAAGGCAGATGCTTACTGATAGAGCCACCCTGGTGCCCCTAAAATTAACTTTAATAATGCCTTTATTTAACCCACCAAATCCAAAATATTATGTCATCATGTAATCAGTATTAAAATGTATAAAGTTGTTTTACATTTATTTACACAAAGTATTCAAAATCCAGCGTGCATTTTACATCTTGATTTGTACTAGGCGCAGTCCAAGCACTCAATGAGCCACATGTTACCAATGGCTACCATACTGGGCCACACAGCTCTATACTATTATTTTCCATAAACTACTTCAAATATCTCAAAAAAAAACTGACAGTAATTTACAAAAGTTGTAACTATGTGTACTGATACCAAGTATAGTAAATAAATTGTAGAGTTAAATCAAGAGTTTTTGTTAATTAAAAAAAAGTTTTTGCTAATAGCTCCACATAGTATGTAAATCATGTAGGTATTTCATTTGTATATTGACATTTTTACAATAGTCAGTCTTTCAAGAACTCAAACACATTTACACATTTCACCTAAAAATTGTCACAACGGACTAAAATAATGTAGCACTTCAAGCCACGGCACTGAAAAATCAAGAAGGAATGTATACCCTCCTCCAAGACAAGTAGTAACAGTAACAGAGTTAAAGGCAGCTAATAAAATACTCTGTAGATATACTCTAAAACAAATTCAAATTATACTTGGTAACACTGGTCCAAATTTCATGTACATTATTTAGAAATTAATATAAGTATATCCCAAGGTAATTCTCAGCTGGGGTTTGTAGTACAAAGGAGATGAATACTTTTGGGTCATTCTATAATGTATGAGATTTCATACAAATTTGATTCTATAAATGAGAAAAAATAAATTCTTTATAGATCTATGGTTAGTGAATGACAAAAAGATTTCTATAATACAAGGCCAAAGTAAACAAAGCACAACCACATGACACATGAAATAAATTAACACACAGCATGCTTTAAAGATGACATTTTATTATAAATCTCAACCTATTAGCTATGTTCAGATGCAAGACTATTTTCAATATTCAGTAATCCTCCACAATGGTTATTTTCTGATCCCTTTGTATAAAACAGACATGCCATAAAGTAAACCCAACAGTGAAAAACGAGATTGTGAGTTAGAAGACTCAGGGCACTTACCAAAGAACAAAGAAGGGAAAGAGCAAAATAACAGCTCCCATGGAGTATATATAATGACAACTTCAGAAAGACAAATTCAGAGGGAAAACATAAACTAACTGGAATCCAGTATTACATAAGCAAACACCATGCTTTCTAACTAAATAGAACAGGCTAAGGGCTCCTGCGTGGCTCAGATTCTTCTGCTCAGGTCATGATCTCAGGGTTCTGGGATCGAGCCCCATGCTGGGCTCCCTGCTCAGCGGGGAGTCTGCTTCTCCCTCCCCTTCTGCCTCTCCCCCTGCTTGTGCTCTCTGTCTCTGTCTCTCTCAAATGAAAAAATAAAAACAAAGTCATAAAAAAAAAAAGAATATGCCTGCTTGAAAATACTACCTAAAACTGTTTCCTATATTCGGTTAACATTTTTAAATAACTGACTTTTTTTTTTTAACAGTTCACTTCACCTCTCCAGGCAGTCAATAATAAGCACAATCAAGATCATTCATCACCAGCACCAAACCATAATTCTGATTCATTCTCCACATGAGTCCCAAATTTCTGATACTGTCAGTCTTCCTGAATCCTACCACTCCATCTTACTTTCCTCCACCATTCTTTAAACTCCTTCCTTACCCTTTCCTAGAACTCTCGCCCTATTTGCTCTATGCCTCATTCATATATAGTAGCCTCCAAATTAACACTACCTATTGTGCTCATGCCTTAAGATCAATGGATTCCTTGGACATTAGGGTATTCTGTATAGATCTATGTTATACATACCAGTAAAATCACTCACTGCTTCAAGTGTTACTAAAAAAAAAACTAACAGGGAAAGGAGTTGGGAGTTCAACTTGGAGGTAATGGCAAAAAAATAACGAAAGTCCAAAAAATGTAACATCTTCACATCAGCCCAATTCAAGGAGACAGTGGAAATCATGCTCTTCATCCCTAAAAGACTAAAGGAACTTGAATTTAACAGCTGGTGAATAATTCAGTGAAGAAAGGCAGTGATCTTTATACTGTTAACAAATAAATTAGTTTCAAACTGACTCAAAAAATAGGGAGAAAAGGTTGTTTTCTAAACAGCAATAGAAAAGATAAATAATTATATAATAATATACAGCAAGATCAAAGAGTTTCTGGAGATTATGAAAAAGATACTATTACCAGTAACATTATCAATGAGATATTTTCAGTTCTTCAGCCGTCATTATGAAAAAGTAGCATCTCAGCCTTGACATCATATAGCCTAGTCTGGGGGAGGAGGCAGGGAGCAAGATTATTTTTAAGCTCTCCTTGGCCAAACTAAGGAAGGAAAATTCCCAGCTGGATCCAGGTGAATACCATAATACTCTATGGAGGTTGAAGTAACTATTTAAAAAAAAAAAAAAAAAAAAAAAGATTATTGAGTTTCTAAGCCAAAGCTTCAAAAAGCTAAATAATTTATCTCTAGATCTCAAGTAAATTTTTGAGAAGTCATAACATAGAACCAAAGTTAAGAAAGAGTATGATTTGCTTAAAGCAAACAGCTTTACACTAACACTAAGAAAATCCGAGGGCATCCACTCTGCAACTTTTAAATCCTCGATCTGTTATCCTTCCTACATCATTCTCTCCTAAAAAAAAAGTTAATTTTTAAAGTTCATTGATAAGAATAGCTAATAACATTCTTCTAAACCCTAAAAGCAGTACTCCTATTTTATATTCAACTAAACTTAGTTCAAATTACTCTCCAGCACTTATTTCATGCCTTCTATTTTACCACATATTCTATAATAATTATGAGTGTTGTGGAATGAGTTGTCCCCCCCCCCACAAAGATACATTAAAATCTTAACCCCCAAAACCTGATAATGTGGCCTCATTTGGAAAACAGGGTCTATGCAGATGTAATCAAGTCAAGATGAGGTCCTGCTGAATTGGGGGAGGAGGGGAGAATCCTAAAATCCAATGACCAGTGTCCTTAGAAGAGAGAGATCTGAAGACACAGAGGAGAGCCAAAGAAAGACATGTAAAGTAGGTAGAAAAGAGAGCGATGATGCTAACGAACTAAGGAATGACAAACTGCTGGTAACCACCAGAAGCTAGAAGAGACAAGGAAAGACAATGCATTCCTAGAGCGTTTGAAGGGAGTATGGCTCTGCCAACACCTTGACTTTGGACTTCTAGTCTCCAAAACCATGAGAAAATCTATTTCTGTTGTTTTAAGTCACCCAGTTTGTGGTAATTTGCTATGGAAGAACTAAAAAACTAACACAGGGAAGTATCCATTAATGGTTCCAAACCTGTTTTACCCGTATACTGGGGGTTGAAAAAGTAAATAAATGGATTGGGGTGCCCCTGGGTGGCTCTGTTGGTTAAGTGTCTGACTTTTGATTTCAGCTCAGGTCATGATCTCAGGATGGTGAGATCAAGCCCCACATTGAGTTCCATGCTCCAATGGGGTGTCTGTGTGAGATTCTCTCCCTCACCCTGTCCCCCCTCTCGCACTTGCTCTCATATTCTCTCTCAAAAAATAAATAAATCTTTAAAAAAAAAACAAATAAATAAGTGGATAAATATATAATAAATAAATAAATGGATGGTAGATGGTGGGAGGTATCTCACTGTTGGGAGTGGGAAGTTATATACAGATGAGCAGGGGAAAAAGCTAAAATGAACTCTGCTATACTGGATTAGAGTCAGAGATGTCAGCGTGAAACTCATGTTTAGCTTAATATAAATAATGAAAGATCCACATAGAAATAATTATAGCTATGTATGTATACACAAGTTAGTATACAGACTTACATAGCCTAGCTCTGTCTTCTGGGACAGCCTAGAAGCCATGACACCCCAGCATGAGAAAGCATTCTCAGTGCCCAGATCTTGGTTTCTAAATGCTCTTCTCCAATAAAAGGAACCAGGACTCCTTGGAGAAATAGCTGACTCCAGGGTGAGAGTAGGTAAAATATAAGATGAGCTTTGGATATTTTATATTACCCAAAAGTAAGGAAGTACTCAAAAAACAAAAGGATAGATGTGGGGCAGAAAGTACCACAGGAGTCAAAATGAAAGAGTTCCCAATCACCAATGCTGTAATAGTTTGAGCAACAAAATAAATATTATTGGGTCAAAATCCAAAAAATAAAATATACACAGTCCATACTGAGAGAAATGACTGAATAAACAAACAATGAAGGAGGAAAAAAATAGGCCTTTCTTATAAAAGAATTACAAATAGGGGTGTCTGGGTGGCTCAGGCAGTTAAGCGTCCAACTCTTCATTTCAGTTCAGGTCATGATCTCAGGATTGTGAGATGGAGCCCCGTGTCAGGCTACACACTGAGCATGCAGCCTGCTTAAGATTTTCTCTCTCCCTCTGTCTTTCCCCAACCCACTCTCACTCCCTCTTAAAAAAAAATCCAAATAATTAATATATATATATACGTATGTATATATGTGTGTGTATATATATATTTTCTCCCCTCCAGGATATAGAACTAAGTACCCCCACTGAGTTGGGGTTGGACTTAATTACTTGAGTTTGAATTGGACTTGGTTACTTGCTTCCAAAGAATAGAGTATGAAAGGGAAAAATAATAGTTTTATAGTGGAGAAACCCGGCAAACATATTTTAACCAAGTGATCAACTTTAATATTACCACTGATATCACATAAATATCATGTGCCCTCTATGTGGCACTTTCACCTCTGTACTATTCTTTCCAAAAAGCATAATCTCAATCTAATCATGAGAAAACGGACAAATCCAATTTGAGGGACATTCTGTAAAATGCCTAACCAGTCCTCCTCAACACTATTAAGATTATGAAGAAAGGAAAGTATGAGAATTGTAACAGACCAAATGAGATTAAGGAGACATTACAACTAAAAGTAATATGGTATCCTGAACAGCAACTAGGAATAGAAGGGAGCATCAATAGAAAAACTGGGAAATTTAGAGTAAGGCCTGAAGCTGAATTCTTACAAATAGGTATGTATTATATATACAGGAGCCCATATGGATATAAACAATTGAATAACTAAATAAATGGAAGAGAAAGGACAAATATATCTTAAAGAATAATTCTAAATATTAAATTCAGGTACTTCCTCTTTCAGGAGGTAGAGTTTAATCCTCCCCCAGTAGGAAGCTGAATAGTTACTATACAGTGGAGAAACCTGGTACTACCAGCATAGCAATTTTGAGGATTTTTAGTAATATTTATTGACAGCTTGCTCCTGAATTTGTTGCTTGTTTAGGAGTCAGCTCTTTGGGATCTCTTAGAAAAATTTCTTACTTATTGTTCTGAATTATACAGCTGCCCAGAATTTCACTGTTGTTTCCTCCTGTTCTTGTGATCACAGAGTTGGTTTTCTTTCCCCCTGAGGTTTAGAGGAATTTCAGAAAGTTAAAGGGGAGTGTTCAATTGGTTGTCTTAAGTTACAAATTTTCTTGGATTTCTTTCTAGGTTGGCACACACAGAGCTACCTAATTATTTTAAGTGGATACACAGTGAAATATTTAACCATGTTCCTATTAGTATACTTAAAGTTGTCCCTAATTTTTTATTAAATAGCATTACAGTGACTATTCTTGTACATATTATCTTTGTTCACCTGTTCATGGCTCACTTTCTCCATCAGAGGGCTGTTGTGAGGATTAAATCAGTTAACAAGTCAGTACCTAAGATATATATATATAATAGAAAATCTAGGCTTTTGTTTTATTCTGATTGTGGTTTAGCTCATCTGTTGTAAATTGGCAAGACTTTTATTCATTCTTTGTATTCTTTCTAATACATCAAAAAGCAGTTTCCCTCCTCTCCATGGAAGCCTGTTTTACTCTTTTAAGTGCTCAGGAGGTCAAACCCAGTCCCAGTCCTTTCTCAAAGTTTGAATGTCCTTGGAAAAAAGACAATTCTAGGAGGTAATTTGGATTAGGTCATGTGACTCATTTACAATGAAAATTATTTTTTAAAGAAATCTGATTTTAAGAAGTCAAAAAAAAATGAAAGCACATCACAAACACATATGGGATGATCCAGTTTTATTTTAAAACCTATGTGTATGTGAATAAATGCACAGCAAAAGATCTGGAAGAATATGCAACACACTAATAACATTTGTGACCTCTGAAAACAAAGCAAAAATAAGAGAGGAAATAAAGGGAGATTTAACTTTTTCCTCTATTTAATTCTATATAAGTTCAAATTTTTCAAAGATGACAAATTTAACAATTTTTGGAATACAAATTTGCTTTTAAAATTACTTACGTTCATCTTTATGCTTTTTTAAATGTGCACTTATTACTCTTTTAAAATTGGAAAGAAAGAGAAATACATAGAATTGTTGACATTAGGAAGTTTTATAACCAATTTTTTCAGATTTTCTCCTTTTTTTTCCATTTGTATCTATTTCACAGAATTTCTGGTTAAAGATCATTGCCTGAGTGTACAAAGTTATATTCTCTCCCTTTAAAGATCCAATAAAATGACAGAGGAGTAATACAACAGAAAGTCATGGATGGGCTCCTGGGTGGCTCAGTGGGTTAAAGCCTCTGCCTTCAGCTTAGGTCATGATCCCAAGGTCCAGGGATCGAGGTCTGCATCAGGCTCCCTGCTCAGTGGGGAGACTGCTTCCTCCTCTCTCTCTGCCTGCCTCTCTGCCTACTTGTGATCTCTCTCTCCCTCTGTCAGTCAAGTAAAAAAAAAAAAAAAAGTCATGGCAACAAACAATACAGGACCATCATAAAAAAGACTGCAAAAAAATTCCAGAGCTAGAAAATAAAGTGTTAATTATTGAAGCAGGATAGAATAATACATGGATAGAAGCAGTATAGAAGAATACAAAATACAAGTCTGGGAATGTAGCACACGAGTTCACCTGTCTGGGAGAACATCAGAGACTCTAACCTCAGAAATATCAGGTACAAAAGCAGGCTAAAAACAGGAACCTTAACTGAAAGTCTGTATATGCACTGTCATGGGTTAAATTGAGCATCCAGTAAATACCAGTTCCTATTCCATGATAGAAAAAATAAACAAACCCAAAATAAAGCAAGGGTGTGGGTACAAAACTTTGAGGGTGGCAACAGAAGCATCACTGTTTTAGATAAGCCAGCTGGTGAACTTCCTAAGAGACATTTGAAGACAGAGACATAAAAAAAAGTGTAAGGAAGGAGAACAAGAATCATTTTTAAAGCAAAGACAATAAATGCAAAGAACTGCACTAAGCAATTTAAAAGTCATGTTGTTACATCTTCATAATACATAAAAAAGAGTTATCTCCAAATTACAGATGAAAAAACTGAGGCTGAAAGAAATGAGAAATTATTCAAGGTTGCACACATCATTAAGTGGTAACAGGTTTAAACACAGCATGATCTCTGAGCCACCATATTAGTAAGAGCAATCATTTCATTGGGGGGAATTAATTTATTCATTTATATAATGGTCTAATTAATTATATTTTCTCTAAATACCCATCCAATTGTAACACCATGACTATTACCAAAAGAAAATAACCCTACTTATCATTTATAGTTTAAGAAGACATTCCATTAGTATGATGAAAGCTTGGAAAAAAGTATCTATAATAATACATTTTCTTTAGTACTTCAGGAATATCACCAGCCTCCCACTGAAGGACTCTGAAATAAACTTCAATAGTAGTACACAGAGAACACTACACTAAAATGCTACTTCATATCAATCAAGTAAAAAAATTCCACTATATATACCCTTGTCAACTTTATTTCAAGAAATAAAGATATGAGTAATACTTAAACAAACTTATAATAAAATCAATAGTTTTTTTTTAAGATTTTATTTATTTATTTGACACAGAGGGAAAGATCAGATCACAAGTAGGCAGAGAGACAGGCAGAGAGAGAGGAGGAAGCAGGCTCCCTGCTGAGCAAGGAGCCCGATGCAGGCCTTGATCCCAGGACCCTGAGATCATGACCTGAGCTGAAGGCAGAGGCTTTAATCCACTGAGCCACCCAGGTGCCCTAAAATCAATAGTTTTAAGAGTATTCATTTACAAACTAAATAAGGCTGTGAAAACAGGATATAAAATCTTTATTTAAGGAAGGTAAAAAAGAATGTTAAAGAAACAAAGCACTATATACCTAAATTATTTTCGTCTTTCAATTTAACAAGAGAATACTTCTTTTACAACTATTATTTTTTATAATTCACATTCCTATCTCTGCCCCATCACCACTTTGTATATATTTCCTTCTTTTCTTTGGTGTGTTTTAATAGTCAACTGACATTAGATGCAAGACCATAATGAAATCAACATTCAATGCAACTGCTAGCAAAGTTATAACAAACAGTAATAGTTAAGATTTTTTATTAACATCTATAAGAAACATTAGTGAGAATATGGAAAAGACAGTGTTCCCTATACTTTGCACTAAATACAACTAAAAGCCCTAGACATTACATATAAAACAAACAAATGACTGAAAGTTGGAGAAAAGAAGCAGACCAGCTAAGAACCTCAGGATCCAAGGAACAACACTGTGGTGAATTCCTTGGGTTTTTTTTTTGCCTCTCAGCTCTGGAGCTGAAAAAAACCAGCCACCCAAAAGAACCAAAGGGCATGGCCCAAAAAAGTCCCAGGAAAGCCTGTTTTTCCTAGCCAATGGACCAGGAAAGAGGAAGCTAACAAGAAATTCTCCAGATAGTAACCACTCTTTTCCAGCCAAATACCATAGAAAAAAACTGCAGCTCTAACTCTACCTACACCAACAAAAGTCAAGTGGGGAACCTAGACTTCCAACCTTGCCAAGCTTTAACAAAGTACTTCAAAGAGCCCCACCAGGGTAGTTTCAAAGAAGGTCAAGTAGGGAAAGTTACAATTTTCATCCCTGTCTGGAACTATGGAGACTCCCTATGCACAGATACACTCCTAGGTTATATCAGAGAGGCCTGACAGAGTGTCTGGACATTCACCATCCCCCAGCAGTAATGAAGATACCCACGAAATGGTGTCAGTGGTGATGACATGAAAATCCTGTACTTCTACCCCACCCAGCAGTAACAAGGCACTCCCTTCCAAACTCCTCAGGTATCAACAGAGGCCAAGTGGGGAACCTCTCCCCACTTCACAAGCCAGAGCAGTATCTTACCAAGACGGCTAACAGAAAAGGTTTGAACATACAGTAATAACATGTTTACTATATGTTTATAATAATTTTATATTATATTTACTCATATATAAATAGCTTGTGCTTATAAAACATGATAAAAATATAAACATAACAATATTTGTTATCCAGTAAATAATTTAAATCTAGAATCTCATAACTGTACAAAATACTCCAAAATTTCAGTTCAAAATCACTTGTCATACAAAGAACTAGTAAGTTCCAAAAATGAATGGGAAAAAAAAATCAATAGATGCCAACACAAAGATAACAGAATTGTTAGAATTCTCTGGCAAGGATTTTAAAGGAATCATCATAAAATTGCTTTGATGAACAATACAGGCATGCCTGAAACAGACAAAACAAAGCATCAGCAAATAAAAGACATTATAAAAAGCAAAATAAACATTTTAGAACTGAAAAATACAATAAGAGAAATAAGTAGCTCAGTGGAAGGGCTCAACATTAGAACAGAACAGACCCCCCCCAAAAAAAAAATCAGTGACCTGGAAGACAAAACAATAAAAATTACCCAGTCAAAACAACAAACAACAATAGGTACAGGAGAGGGAAGGGTAAAAAAGGAAGAGAGCATCAGAAACCAGTGGGACAATAACAAAAGATTTATGACTTATGCCATCCCGGAAGTGAAGAGTTAAAGGCTCAAGTACTCAAAGAAAATAATGGTTGGAAACTTCCAGATTTGGCAGGATAGTAACAGCTTCAAGAGGCTATATGAATCCCAAACAGGAAAAATCCAAAGAAATCCACCCAAAGACATGCGATACGTAATTTCTAAAAACTGAAGACAAAGAAAAAAGTCTTCAGAATAGCCAAAGAAAAATGACAAGAGATATGTCATCAGAAACCATGGAGGCCAGAAAGAAGTAGCACAATACTTTCAATTACTAGGGGAAAAAGATTGTCAAACTAGAAATGAATATCCAACAAAATTATCCTTCAGGAAACAAGGGAAAATCAAGATATTCTCAGTTGAAAAGAAACAGATAATTTGTCACAAGCAGATGTGACAGATTAAAAAAATGGCTAAACCAAAATAAATAAAAGGAACTTTGAAACATGAAGGAAGAAAGAATACGGAAAGCAAAAATAGGCTGTGTTTCATCTTGAATTTCCTAAATTAAGTCTGATGGTTAGAATAAAAATTATAACACTATCTGATAGAGTTATAAATACATGTAGAGACAATATTTGAAGCAATTTATTAAGTAGGGCATGGTAAAGGATTCTATACCCCAAACTGTTAAAATTAGTTATTCATATTACATATGTACATATATACCTAGAACAACCACTAGAAGAGCTATACAAAGAGATACACTTAAAAATACTACAGATAAATCCAAGTAGAATTCTAAAAATGTTCCACTGACCCATAGGAAGGCAGGAAAATGAAAACAGAAAGAAGACAGTGAACTTAAGTATCAATAAATCAATAATTACATTAAGGGTAAATGGTCTAAATATACCAAGCAAAAGACAGAGATTAGCAGAGTGAATTAAAAATCACAATACAACTGTATGCTGTTACAAGCAATTTACTTCAAATATAATGATACAGACAGGTTGAAAGTAAAAAGAATAGGAAACATTTATCATTTAAACATTAATCAAAGGAAAGCCAGAGTAGTTTATAAATAGCAGATAAAGCAGACGTTAGCACAAGAAAGTAACCAGAGACAGAGAAGATATTATATAATGATAAAAGGGCCAATCCACCAAGAATATACATCAATCCTAAATGTTTATGCACCAAGCATTAGAACTACAAGACATGTAACAAAATTTTAGAGAACCAAAAAGTAAAACACAAATCCACATAGTTGAGAATTTTAAAAACTGCTAATTAACAACTGACTGAACAACCAGATAGCAAACCATCAAAGATATAGAAAAAATCAAAAACACCATCAACCAACAGGATCTAACTAATCAACCCAACAAAAGTAAAATACACATTCTTTTCAAGTGCCCAGAAAACATATACCATATAAACCATATGCTGAGACCTAAAAGAAACCTCAAAATGATTTTACAATTAAAATCATACATAGTGTTTTGAGTTTCCCTAATGGCTAGTGATGATGAACATTTTTTCATGTGTCTGTTAGCCATTTGTATGTCTTCTTTGGAGAGTGTCTGTTCATGTCTTCTGCCCATTTTTTGACATGATTATCTATTTTTTGGGCATTGAGCTTGAGAAGTTCTTTATAGATCTTGGATATCAGCCCTTTGTCTGTAGTGTCATTTGTGAATATCTTCTCCCATTCCTTGGGTTGCCTCTTTGTTTTGTTGACTGTTTCCTTTGCTGTGCAGAAGCTTTTTATCTTGATGAAGTCCCAAAAGTTCATTTTTGCTTTTGTTTCCTTTGCCTTTGGAGACGTGTCTTGAAAGAAGCTGCTGTGGTCAATGTCGAAGAGGTTACTGCCTATGTTCTCCTTTAGGATTTTGAGAGATTCCTCCCTCACATTGAGGTCTTTCATCCATTTTGAGTTTATCTTTGTGTATGGTGTGAGAGAATGGTCGAGTTTCATTCTTTATACATAGCACCATTTATTGAAGAGACTGTCTTTTTTCCACTGGATATTTTTTTCCTGCTTTGTTGGAGATTATTTGACCATAGAGTTGAGGGTCCATATCTGGACTCTCTACTCCATTCCATTGGTCTGTCTGTTACTGTGTCAGTACCATGCTGTTTTGGTGATCACAGCTTTGGACTAAAGCTTGAAATCAGACAACATGATGCCCCAGCTCTGTTTTTCTTTTTCAACATTTCCTTAGCTATTCGGGGTCTTTTCTGGTTCCATACAAATTTTAGGATTGTTCGTTCCAGCACTTTGAAGAATGCCAGTGGAATTTTGAGTGGGCTGGCAATGAAAGTATAGATTGCTCTGGGCAGTAGAGACATTTTAACAATGTTTATTCTTCAGATCCATGAGCATGGAATGCTTTTCCATATTTTTGTGTCTTCTTCAATTTCTTTCATGAGTGTTCTGTAGTTCCTCGAGTACAGATCCTTTACCTCTTTGGTTAGGTTTATTCCAAGGTATCTTATGGTTCTTGGTGCTATAGTAAATGGAATTGATTCTCTAATTTCCCTTGCTATATTTTCATTGCTAGTGTATAAGAAAGCAACTGATTTCTGTGCATCGATTTTTGTATCCTGCCACATTACTGAATGAAAAATTTAAAAATAGAGCTACCCTATGACCCTGCAATTGCACTACTGGGTACTTACCCCAAAGATACAGATGTAGTGAAAAGAAGGGCCATATGTACCCCAATGTTCATAGCAGCAATGTCCACAATTGCCAAATTGTGGAAAGAGCCAAGATGCCCTTCAACAGGTGAATGGATAAAGATGTGGTCCATATATGCAATGGAATATTATGCAACCATCAGAAAGGATGAATACCCAACTTTTGTATCAACATGGATGGGTCTGGAGGAGATTATATTGAGTGAAATAAGTCAAGCAGAGAAAGTCAATTATCATATGGTTTCACTTACTTGTGGAACATAAGGAATAAAATGGAAGACTTTAGGAGAAAGAAAGGAAAAGTGAATTGGGATAAATCAGAAAAGAAGATGTACCATGAAAGACTGTGGACTCGAGAAACAAACTGAGGATAATGGACAGAAGGGGGGTGAGGGGATGGGTAAGCTGGTGGTGGGTATTAAGGAGGGCACATATTGCATGGAGCACTGGGTGTGGTGCATAAACAATGAATCTTGCATCACTGGGTAAAAAAAAGGATTGAAAATTAAAAAAAATAAATAAATCATAGTGTTTCTGACCACAATAAAATCACTTGAAATTAGTAATTTAATTTGAAATTAGTCATTTTCAAATACTTGAAATTAGTAAGAGAAAGCAGAAAAATGCCAAACTTTGAAACTAAACAACATGCTACTAAATAACCCTGAGGTTAAAGAGGAAGTCTCAAGGTAAATTAAGAAAACAACTAAATGAAAACACAAAGTATCAAAATTTGTGAGACACAGTCAAAACCATGCTCATAAAAATTTATAGCATCAAATGCATCTATCTAAAAAGAGGAGAAAGTTTCAAACCACTAATTGTCCACCTAAAGAACTTAGAAAAAGAGCAAAATAAACCCAACGCCAAAAGTAGTAAATAATAAAGAGCAGAAATCACTGAAATTGAACAGAGAAAAAAGAAAATTAATGAAATGAAGAATTGATCCTTTAAAAAGGTCAATAAAATTGACAAACTGCTGCTAAAAATAAAAAAGGAAAGATGACACAAATTACCAGTACCAGAAATGGAATAGGGGGTATCACTACAGAGGCTACAGACATCAAGAGATAATAAGGAAATGCTGTGAATGACTCTACACACATAAATTTGACAACTTAGACAAAATGGGCTACTTCTGGCGGGAGGTGGGGGAGGACCTACCACAATTTATCCAATTTAAGAGGCATAATTTGAATAACCCTATAATTATTAAGGAAACTGAATTCATGACTTTAAAACTATGAAAAAAGAAATCTTTAGGCCCAGATGGTTTCACTAAAGAATTCCACCAAACATCTAAAGAATCAGTGTCACTCTATACAGTCTCTTCTAGAAAACAGGAGAGAATACTTTCTAATTCATTTTATAAAGCTAGTATTATCCTGACATCAAAACAGGACAAGACGGTCCCCCAAAAAGAAAACTACAGAGCAATATTCCTTATGGATACACACAAAAATTCCTTAACAAAATATTAATAGAATTTAGCAATATATAAAAATAATTCTACATTATGACCAAGTGGAATTCCAGGGATGGAAATATTTGAAAAATCAAGCTATGGAAATCTCCCACCATATCAACAAGCTAATGACTAATATCATATATCAAATGATACAGAAAAGGCATTTATTTGCATAATCCAATACCCATTCATATTTAAAAAAACAAAACAAAACAAAACAAAAACCTCTCAGCAGAGTATGACTAGAGGGAAACTTCAAGTTGATAAATGACAGCTATAAAAGAACCTATAGCTAATAACTGTCATACAGCTACTTAACAGTGGAAGACTAAGCACTATATCTGTAAGATAAGAGTGTCCATTCCTACTACTCATCTTCAACACTATTCTGGATGGTCTGGTCACTGTGATGATAAGTGAAGAAAAGGAAATAAAAGACATACAGATTAGAAAGGAAAAACATCCCTATTTACTGATGACAAGATTGTCTATAGAGAAAACCCCAAGACATCTACCAAAAAACTCCTAGAACTAAAGAGTTGAGCAATGTCACAAGATAAACATACAAATATAGATTGTATTATATATAACAACATATTGACACCAAAACAGGAAATATAATGCCATTTACAAGCACACCAAAAAAAAGGAAAAAATGAAATACTCAGGTATAATTCTAACAAAACAGGTATAATACTGGTGAATAAAATTAAAATTTAAATAAATGGAGAACTACACCATGTTAATGGACTAGAAAACTCAGGAGAGTAAACACGTAAATTCTCCCCAAGCTGATATATGGATAACACAATTCCTATAAAATTCCCAGCAAGATTTTTTTGTAGATATAGACAAAATTATTAAAACTTATATAGAAAAGCAAAGGAATAAGAATAGTTAAAATAGTTTTGAAAAATAAAATGGAAATAATTATTCTACCCAATTTTGAGACTTACTAGGCAAAGAAAATGAATTCCAATCTTAGTCTCACACTGTGCAAAAAAAGGATTAAAGTCAGCATATTGGGGTTTTCAACATCCTGCACATTACAAGAAAGATTTGGCCCTTATCTTTGGCTCCTAAGAGGAAACCTCTAAATCCGTGGAATACCCTGCCTAATGAGACTGTCTTTGTTTACCTGGGGACCTTTAGTTACTTCATATAGTATATGCTAATAATGTGATTTATGGTGGGTACCTTGAAATGTGTTATAAGCTTGACTTCTCAAGGGCTAGAGACTAAGGTCATCCACACAAGGAGTCAATCATGCCAACATAAGCAACCCACAATAAAAATCCTGGACACCAGGTGCCTGGGTGGCTCAGTGGGTTAAAGCCTCTGCCTTCAGCTCAGGTCATGATCTCAGGGTTCTGGGATCAAGCCCTGCATCAGGCTCTCCGCTCAGCAGGGAGCCTGCTTCCTCCTCTCTCTCTCTGCCTGCCTCTCTGCCTACTTGTGATCTCTCTCTCTCTCTCTCTCTCTCTCTCTCTCTCTCTCTAATAAATAAATAAAATCTAAAAAAAAAAAATCCTGGACACCAAGGTAACTTTGCCTGGTTAGCAATACTCTGTATGTGCTGTCATAAATCACTGCTGGGAGAATTAAACACTGTCTACACAACTCCAGGGGGAGAGGACAAATGGTTGGGCCTAGTGTCTCCTAGACCCTGCCCTTTGCTTCTTTCTCTATTGCTGATTTAACTTTGTATCTTTTAGCTGTAACTAACCATAACCATTAGTATGACAGCTTTTCTGAGTTCTGGAATTCCTTCCAGCAAATCAGTGATCTGAAGAGTGGTCTTGGGAACACCCAAACACACTTGTTTTATAATAAATTAACTCAAAAATGGGTCGCAGAATTAAATGGAAAACAAAAAAATGATAAAACTTTAAGGCAAAAAAAAAAGAGAGAGAGAGAAATCTTCAAGATCTGAGGCTATGCAGGGTTCTTAGACTTGACCCCAAAAGCACAATCCACATAAGGAAAAACTATACACTAAAATTATAACTAAACTTCATCAAATTTTAAAACTTTTGTTCTGCAAAAGACACTGTTAGAGGATGAAATGACAAGCTACAGAATGGAAGAATATATTTGCAAATCACATAGCGAACAAAGGATTAGTATCGAAAATATAAAGAACTCTAAAAGCTCAACAGTTAAAAAAAAGAATCTAATTAAAACAGAGGCAAAAGACATGAAGAAACATTTCACTGAAGAGAACAGACAGATGGAAAGTAAACTGTGAAGAAACGGCCAATATTATTAATCTTCAAGGAAATGAAAATTAAGACCACAATGAGGTATCACTACATTCCCATCAGAAAGGCTAGAATTAAAAAACCACCAATGCTAACAAGAATAAAGAAAAAACTGGATCACTCACAATGATCCATTTCCATTGCTAACTGAAATGAAACAATCACGCTGAAAAACAGTGTGACAATTTCTTTAAAAACTAAACATTAGGGCACCTGGGTGGCTCAGTGGGCTAAGCCTCTGCCTTCGGCTCAGGTCATGATCTCAGGGTCCTGGGATCGAGGCCCGCATCGGGCTCCCAGCTCAGCGGGGAGCCTGCTTCCTCCTCTCTCTCTGCCTGACTCTGCCTACTTGTGATCTGATCTCTCTCTCTGTCAAATAAATAAATAAAATCTTAAAAAAAAAAACAAAAAAAACCTAAACATTCAACTGCCATACAACCAGCACCTGTGTTTCTGGATGTGAATGGTTTATAGAAGCTCTATTTCCAATAGTCAAAACTGAAACAACCTACAGGTCTTTCAGTGGGAAAATACTTAAGCAAAATGTAGTTTGCTTAATACCACCATTGCTGAATACTACTTAGTAATAAGAGAAATGAACTATTGATATATGCAAAACCTGGATGAATTGTCAAAGAAAAAAGCCAATATTAAAGGGTTACACACTATACAATTCCATTTATACAGCATCCTTGAAAATTATAAAAATGGAGAATAGATTTAGTGGTTTCCAAAGGTTAAGGGTGGGTAGGGGAGAGTGAGCAACATGACGTATATACTGTGGTGATAGAAACATTCTATAGGGCACCTGGGTGGCTCAGTTGATTAAGCGACTGTCTTCAGCTCGGGTCATGATCAGAGTCATGATCAAGTCCTGTGTGAGGCTCCCTGCTCAGTGGGGAAACTGTCTCTCCCTCTGCCTGCTCCCCCCGCCCCACTTTGCTTGTACTCTCTCTTGCTATCTCTCTCTCAAATAAATAAATAAAAATCTCAAGAAAAAAAACAGAAAAGAAATGTTCTGTATTTTGACTGTATCTATATCAATATCCTGAATGTGATAGTGCACTGCAGTTTTGTGAGGTATTACCATGGGTGGAGGTGGGAGGTACTGAATAAAGGGTGCATAGAACCACTGTCCTGTTTCTTAAAATTGCCTATGAATCTATAATTGTATCAAAATCAATCGTTTAAAAAGTTATGTGAGAAAATTAATATGATCAGAGGAATAATTTCATTTGATATAATAACACTGAACATTATTAAGTATTCAAATATTACTTTCTAATTTATGTTGGAGCAACAGAACATATGCCTTAAATGTTCTAAATCACAACTATTCTCAGGTCTAAACACTAAGAATTTCAGCTCACCTTCCACGCTGTCAGAACAGGAAGTTCCAATGCCGGTGTCACCACTGTCAGAAGTTATACTATGTCTCCTGATATGATTATTTCGATGGTTAGATGGAACACTTGTGGCCTGCCACAATGATTCATTACCAGGTAACCATGCTGATGAAGAATAATCTGGGCCTACAAAGGAAAATATGCAAAAATTAGCATATTTATAATGTTTATGAGTAGACAGAAGAGATCTTTTTTTGACCTTAGAAAAAAATACACATTAAAAAAAGTTATTTTCTGCATCAAATAATTAGAATAGATCAATGATGTCTAAAATTCATCAAATAAACTTACACATTGTACACCTAAAATTTCAATGCTGATTTCACAGCTTCCTCTGCTAAAGGACACTGATTTCTTCTTACAGGTTTTGAACACTGAAACACATACTGCTATCTTATTTAAAATGTCAAATCTATCTATCTGTCTGGAAATGTCAGCACTCTGCTCTGGAATATCTGATATGCAGACATCTGTGATACCACACAGAGGCATTAGTTGAGAAGTGGGGCCCAGGGAAAGCCTAACTGAATCATACTGCATGACAATTTAAGTGGAATATGCTAATGGAAAATAAATTTTTTCTACTGTAGCCTAATCATTTAAAATTTAAAATTATTTTGTATTTCTTTCATTTCTTTAGTTACGTTTTGATAAAAGATTAACATCATAGCATCTTCTTGACTCTTTGCTCAATTTTCCCTTTTGAGTTATACTAAATCTTTATTTTTTGGCTAACATCACTTTTTAATGTTCTCCCAGTCTTTATTTTCACTTATCTTGTCCACTTTTCCTTAATTTTTATTTGCCTTTTTCTGATTTATCCATCATTTTACTTTTCTTCTTATTTCATTCTTAAATTATTGTCCATTACAATGCCATACAAAGTATATCCAAGGAACAGTGCCAGTCCGTGAACCACTTATAACTTGTTCATACGAGTTACAGTAATCTGAGGGGCACTTGGATGGCTCAGTTATCCAGGGGTCTGCCTTCGGCTCAGGGCATGATCTCAGGGTCCTGAGATCTATTGGGCTCCTCACTCAGCTGGGAGTCAGCTTTTCTCTCTCCCTCTCTCACCACCCCCATGCAAAGAGTGCACCCATGCTCTCTCTCTCAAATAAATAAAATCTTTAAAAAATTACAGTAATCTTAAAAAGCAACTTTAAATTTATTGAATTTTATATAAAAGCTATAGAAGCACTTATCTTTATTAATGATGAACACAGTGATTCTCAAATTGGAGCTTGAAAACTTATTTGTGAAAGTTAATAAGTTCTACACAAGAATTTGGGGCTTTCATTCAATGACAGCCTTAAAAAATTAATAAGCATATTACAGATGATCTGAATAGCTACTTTTTTTTTTTTTTTTAAAGATTTTATTCATTTATTTCACAGCGGGAGAGAGATCACAAGGAGGCAGAGAGGCAGGCAGAGAGAGAGAGGGGGAAGCAGGCTCCCTGCTGAGCAGGGATCCCGATGCGGGCCTCGATCCCAGGACCCTGAGATCATGACCTGAGCCGAAAGCAGAGGCTTTAACCCACTGAGCCACCCAGGCGCCCTGAATAGCTACCTTAAAACAGATTTATTATCAATAATTTCAATGCCCACATTTGTGCTTTATGTTCACAAATGCAATTGCTTCTAAGTAAAGAGCAAATAACGTATGGGGCACTTATCATCATGATGTGAAACGACATCTTCACAGAATTACAAACTGACACGCCATTGAAACTGCCATACAAGGAGTGCCTTCTAGAAGTCTTTAGAAAAAATAAAAATTTTAGATTTAAACATAAGGATCACAAAATAATAAACATGTCCTTAAAATGGATTAAAACATTTTACCACAATTTTAGGAGCAGGCTTTCTCTGTATTTAATGTTTAAAATCAAAATTCATAGATTAATAAAACCAGACCTAAAGCTATTTTCTACCAATACTAATCCCAACATTAAAGATACAGTTTTAATAAAACACTATGCCATGTTAATACGTTTAAATTTCTATTTACATATAATTTATGAATTAAATTTGTTTTAGTTTTATAGATGTATAAGGTAAATAAGTAGCCTTAAAAACCATATACATTTAGGGGGTCTTGGGTGGCTCAGTCCGTTAAGCATCTGACTCTGGATTTTGGCTCAGGTCATGATCTCAGGGTTGTGAGATCAAGCCCCACATCCAGCTCCGTGCTGGGCATGAAACCTGCTTAAGATTCTTTCTCTCCCTCTGTCTACCCCCACCGACAAGTTCTCTCTTTCTCTCTCAAAAAACAAAACAAAACAGGGCACCTGGGTGGCTCAGTGGGTTAAAGCCTCTGCTTTCGGCTCAGGTCATGATCTCAGAGTCCTGGGATCGAGGCCCGCATCGGGCTCCCTGCTCAGCGGGGAGCCTGCTTCCCCCTCTCTCTCTCTGCCTGCCTCTCTGCCTCCTTGTGATCTCTCTCCCTCTGTGAAATAAATAAATAAAATCTTAAAAAAACAAAAAAAAAACAAAAACCCAAAACAAAACAAAAACAAAAACCCCTCCAAAAATATACATTTAAATTAACTCAAAATTTAAAAATACTGACCAAAGAGACACACAGCCAGCTTTGATGTCCAGAACAACCACTTAAAACTTTATAGATTCTAGGCCTCTCTCAGCATGGAACTTAACTTAATTCATTTGATTAATCGCTCACATATTAAAGCACCAAGTGAAAGTAACCAGGCCTGCTCTTACTCTAATCTATCCGTAATCTATACCAAAATGTTTTCTTCAATCAGCTCCTCAGGTAATACCCCTGTAAATGAACTCAACATCCTGTCTAAACCATTATCAAAAAGGGTAACCAGCCCACTACTTTCTCTCCTACATGCAAACCTATTACTTGGAGAAATATTTTCTAAGAATATCCAGCAAATGGCATAAATAGGCTAGGAATACATGTAAATGACAAAGATATGAAACAATGTCCAATCTTACTAGTAGTGAGAGAAATTAAGTTTTCAGATTTCTAACATTATAGTTGATCATTGAACAACAATAGGTTTGAACTGAGTGCCTCCACTTATACACAGAATATTTTTAAGTAAACACATCAGAAAATTTTTTGGAGATTTGTGACAATATGAAAAAACTTGCAAATGAACCAACTAGCCTAGAGATACCAAAAAAATTAAGAAAAAGTTGGCCTATTTTATCACTACCATAAAATATATTCGAACCTATGATAAAAAGTTATAATTAGGGCGCCTGGGTGGTTCAGCTGGTTAAGCGACTGCCTTAGGCTCAGGTCATGATCCCAGAGTCCCAGGATCGAGTCCCGCATGGGGCTCCCAGCTCCATGGGGAGTCTCCTTCTCCCTCTGACCTTCTCCCCTCTCATGCTCTCTCTCACTCTCTCTCTCAAATAAATAAAATCTTTTAAAAATAAGTTATAATTAATCAAAATTTATACAAACATTTCACACTGTACATGGTGACATTTGCAGTCAAGAGAAATGTAAATAAACACGAACATGTAGTAATAAATCATAACTGCATAAAATTAACTATGCTACATACATACTGTACTACTGTTATAATTGTGTAGCCACCTCTTGTTGCTATTATCCACTTAAAAAGCCATGTGATGCTAATCATCTCCAGGACATTCTATATCACAGTAAAAAGTGATCTCCGCTGGTTCTTGCATATTTTTCATCATGTTGTGTTCAACAACATAAACCTCCAACACCAGGGGACCCATACAAAGTGCCACTAGAGATGCTAGAAATGCTCCAAAGAAGCAGAAAAAAGCCAGGACATTAGAAAGAAAAAGTTGAATGTTTGGTATGTACTATAGTTTGAGATCTGTACCGGTAGTTGTCTTCCATTTCTAAATAAATGAATCCAGCATAAAGATCATTATTAAAAATGAAAAGGGAATTTGTGAAGCTGTTGCTGCAGCTATACTAGCAAGAGCAAAAAACGTGAACTTTTTGTGAAATACCTTTTTATCTTGTATTAAAAATACAGCTTTCATGTGGGCGCCAAGATTGTGTAAGAATAGCATACCCAAAGATTAGTATGATTTGAGAAAAACCAAAGTCATTACAGTACATGACAACTTAAAGCAAAAAGGTGAAGGATATAAAGCTGAAGAATTTAATGCCAGCACAGGATGGTTTGATAATTTTTGGAAAGAAATTTGGCTTAAAAAAGGTCAAGATAACAGGAGAAATAGCTTCTGCCCACCAATAGGCAGCAGATGAATTCCCAGATGCCATTATGTGAAAAGATACCTGCCTGTGCAGGTTTTTAAGGCAGACAAAAGGGCCTTACTCTGAAAGAAATGGCCACAAAAGATATTTATGAGTAAGGAAGAGGAGCAAGCACCAAAACTTAATGCAGGAAGGGATGGGCTAACTGTTTTACTGTCCAAATGCAGTCGGGTGTATGATCAGGACTGTCCTTATCTGTAAAGCTTCTAACTCCTAGCTTTGCAGGAAAAAGGTACTAACCACCAGCAGCCAGTCTTCTGGTTGCAAAATAAGAAGGCCTGAACAAGAACCCTTTTTCTAGACTGGTTCCATTGATGCTTTGTCCCTCAAGTCAGGAAGTACCTTGCCAGAAAGGGACTGCTTTTTAAAGTGCTTTTGATACAGAGAAGCCCCTGATCACTTAGAACCTTATAAATTCAGTACCAAAGATATCAAAGTGGCTTACTCACCCCTAATACAATGTCTCTAACTCAACCTCTGAATCAAGAGGTCGTAAGGACCTTTAAGATTCATTTTGCATGGTTCCCTGTGGAAAGGATTATGAACGCCATGGAACAGAAAGTCTGGAAGGATTACACCACTCAAGATACCATCACTGTTATAGAAAAAGCTGTGAAAGCCAGCAACCCAAAAACAATAAATTCCTGCTGGAGGAAACTATGTCAAGATGTTGTGTATGACTTCACAGGATTTACGACAGAGCCAATCAAAGGAATAATGAAAGAGATAGCAGAAATCGCAAAATAGGTGAGAAATTGAGGCTTTCAAGATATGGATCTTGGAGAAATTCAAGAGCTAATAGATACAACGCCTGAGAAATGAACAGAAGATGGCTTGGAGAGAGTTTCTGAACAAATGACAGACAATAAGAAGACATAGAAGCAGCAGTCCCAGAAAACAAATGGACATTAAACAATATGGCAGAAGGGTTCTGATTACTCAAGACTGCTTGGTCTTCTTTTACAAACTGGACCATTCCATGATGCAAGCACTAAAACTAAAGAAAACGGTGGAAGAATGACTGGTACTGCATAGAAACACTTTCTTGAGAAATGAAAAAGCCAAGAAGTCAGACAGAAATTACAATGTATTTATGTGAAGTTACACCTAGTATGCCTGCCTCTACTGCCTCCCCATCCACTTCCTCCACATCTACCATCTGTAGGAAAAGACCAGCCCCTCCTCTTTCTCCTCCTCCTCAGCCTATCAACATGAAGTCAAGGATAAAGACCTCTATGATGATCCACCTCCACTTAATGAACGGTAAATAATCATCACGCCATAGAGTTAATAAACTTACCCATTGTATATATGTGTGTCTTTGCATGAAAATCTAGTAATTGTATGGCAAGAACTGCATGAGATGTTTTCGTGCCACTATCATAACTGCCTAAATATTCACATGTAGAACATCCTGTGCAAAACCTGTATGGCAGTGGATAGCCTATCTTCACACAGGCATAAATGAGTAATATTAAATATAAAATCAATGTGTTAGTTTTCTCAGTTTTTTTAAGATTTTATTTATTTATCTGACAGACAGAGAGCACAAGTAGGCAGAACAGCAGGCAGAGGGAGAGGAGGGAGAAGGAGGCTCTCCGCTGAGCAGGGAGCCCGATGTGGGGCTCGATCCCAGGACCCTGAGATCATGATCTGAGCTGAAGGCAGCTGCTCAACCAACTGAGCCACCCAGGTGCCCCTAGTTTTCTCAGTTTTATAACTTTGTTTTCAAAGGATTACATTACCTTATAGTATGCCCCTCTCTCTAGTAACTGAAAACTGTGTATCAGCCTATCATCACACATAAGTGGTTTTTTTAAAAAAAAAATGGAACACTGTTTCCAGCAATGTATTATGAATGCGAGTGTAATACTATATGCCATAAAAATGTTATAATGATTCATTCATTAACGCATAGACTACGCTACTGATAAGCAATCCTATTACTGCTTCTTCATTATCACTGCATGAATCCTTATCCCTGTAAATATATATGAATTTTCTTTTTCAAACTATCTTTGCATTTTGGTGTCTAGCATTAGTTACATGTATAACAACTACAGTGTTTTGTATCATTCAGGACAATATTGATACAGATACAGACAATTCATCTTGTACACAGATGATATAAATTTATGGTACTGACAAATATAATACAGTATTGTATTTTCTCTTGTGATTTTCTTAATGTTTTTTCTCTACTTTTTATTGTAAAAGTATAGTACATAATACATATAACATATAAGATACACACTAGTCAATTGTTTATGTTATCTGTAAGGCTTCCCAATCAATAGTAGGCTATTAGTAGTTAAGTTTTTGAAGAGTCAAAAGATTCATATGGACTTGACTGCACAAGGGATTAGCACCCTTAATTCCTGCACTGTTTAAGGGTCAACTGTACTTTTTTTAAAAAAGATCCAACTTACATTATATGCCTAGAACACTAAAGATAATTAACAAATGTCATGAATAAAATAACATTCTAATCTTTAATTTAGATTGAATTAATTCATTCTGAAAATGACATGTTTTGTCACTACTCAAGTCAATCTAGATCACAAAGCAGTTTAGAACTGTAAGTGAACTATGCTTACCAGGAGATATAATAAAAATTTTCTCACACAATATTTTCTCACATGACTATGATACTGAAATGGGAACTACTCAATTTCTAGAGACGTGCTATGGACTTTAAAAAAATTAAAATAAATCTCAATGATCTGTAACAATAAGCCTTACCTAGGTCCTAGCATTAAAGCAATTGAATGACTGACTGTAAAGTCAGTTTTCTCTAGAACAAAGACAGAAGCACTTCTATAAGAATAGCAAAGATACCAAGACACTACACTAGAACTTCTCTTTGGAAAACAGTATATTTTTAACACCAATTTCAATTCTTTTAAATAGGATACTAAATGCCTAGGTATAACTTATTTAAAAATTAATAATTCTCACACTGGAAAATACAAGAAGATTAGCATCAAGTGAAGAGGTATTACATTTTCTTTCTGAAGTTTTTTTTTTTTAGTTGGAAGCAAAAATACATACGATATCAAGTCTTCCACAATATGTTATATCTATGACTGCACTTAGAAGAATAACAACTAATCTTATTGAATTTTTTAAATGACAACTCTAAGCCAGAAGAAAGTAACAAAGCAGATTTATTTTTACATAAAAAGCTGAATATAATACAAATCATGAATATAAACTGCAGTGTTTCTCAAAATGCAGGTAATCAGTGAATTGAGAACCAACCGTTTTACAAAAAAAAATGAAAATAGAACAAAGCAAAATATCAAAGCACATACCCTTGTATGCACACATCTCACATTTCAACACCTCTGAAATGTTAACAAGTACAAAGTACTTCTGCACAAAGTTCAGAACAGAGGCCCTCAAATGCCCCAATTCTATCAGTAGAAATCAATGTATGACGAAGTTAAATACAAATAAATCCAGAGAACACCTCTTTTCCTTAATCCTTATAGGAAATCAGTTTGTAAAACTGTTTAGTCCATTTTGTAAATACTAACTGAATTAGATCTCTCCTCTCCACATCCACCATTACAGATCATGTCTTTTGGCTGGACTGCTGCAAGAATCTTATGCTGAAGTAACCCCACCCAAGCCATCCTCACCCCCTACTACCAGATCTACCTTTTTTCCTTCTGCTTTTTTTTCAGAGTTACCTTTTTTTTCTTTTTCTTTTTTCTTTTTTTTTTTTTTATTTGACAGAGAGAGAGAGATCACAAGTAGGCAGAGAAGCAGGCAGAGAGAGAGGAGGAAGCAGGCTCCCCGTCAAGCAGAGAGCCCGATACGGGCCTCGATCCCAGGACCCTGAGATCATGACCTGAGCCGAAGGCAGAGGCTTTAACCCACTGAGCCACCCAGGTGCCCCAGAGTTACCTTTTGACAATTAAATATATTTACATCATTCTCCTGTTCATATAAATTCATAGGTTCCTTCCTGCATTTTAAATAAAACTCAAACCACTTAAATTTGCCAAAGTTCTTCACCAATTGACAGCCCACCTTCTAATCCCTCCAACCCCAATCTTACCCATTCCAGCTCTCCTACAAACACCCTCCAGCCATACATACTTAATCACTGCCTGCAAACAGATTAGGTCCTGTAATGACTCCAAACTATTTTCCTTCTCTACCTTCTTTAAAGGTCTCAGTTCAGAATTAACTTGCTCTAAGTGTCTTCTTTGTGCTCTCCCAATGTATCATTCAAAATTTCAGTAACAGCATTTTCTAAATTATATTAACCCATTTGGGTATTACTTTCTTCACCTTCACCAAATTAAGAACAGTGAAAGACAACCTTTTTTTTTCTTTTTAAGTCTCTAGCACAGAGCTGCAGAGTCAGGCAGGGTCTCAATAAATGCAGTCACTATTGCCATTATGACTCAATAAATGTTCATGGTATAAAATTAAAATTCTGGAAGCCTTATAATTAGATCTAAAAAAATTTTTCCTGGGACACCTGGGTGGCTCAGTCAATTAACATCTGCCTTCAGCTCAGGTCATGATCCCAGAGTCCTGGGCTCTGGGCTCCCCGCCCAGCCAGGCACCTGCTTCTCCCCCTGCCTGCTGCTCTCCCTGCTTGTGCTCTCTCTCTCTCTCTCTGACAAATAAAATCTTTAAAATACACACACACACACACACGCACACATATATATGCACTTCCTTTCAGAAGAATGATTAAACAGAGTGGGGGGGGGGTTGCTGTGGTCTGTTTATTTAAAAATCCAAGATTTGTAACTATGCCTTGAGCCAGTTTGCAATTAAGTACCTATTTAAAGATCAGCAAATATTTTCCAAAGCAGCTAAAAAATAATTATTATAAATAGTTTGGGGGAATGATGGCCAAAATTCCTAATAAATATGACAGAACAATCTCCTATAGGAACAGAAAACAGAAAACGTTACAAAAAATTAAAAAGAACATTAAAACAAAAAAAAGCATTCACGTTATTAGTAGTCATACACACACACACACACACACACACACACACACACAGAGAAAATCTCAACCTACACTGGATTATCTAGCTAAAATGAAAGAAACTTAATATTGCAATACTGCAGTATTACAGTTCCTCATTGCCATCATCCAGTCTATTTCAGTACGGATTACTTCTATGGTAAGTGAATCTAATTGCCTTAGTTTTTTATTCTTTTATTATAGAATTACTAGTATACCTTAGTGGTAAAGAATGGACTGTGAAACCAGGCTGCCTGGACTCAAGCTCTATCCAACGTCTTATTAGCAGTGAGCCCTGGAGTAAATCACTTATCTAATCTGTAGCTCAATTTCTTCACATGTAGAAAGAGACAATAAATTAGAGTACCTATCTTATGGGGTTGTTGTGATAATTAAATGAATATGCAGAGATTTATTTATTTTTTATTTAATTCAAATTCAATTAACATATAATGTATTATTGGGTTCAGAGAGGTAGAGGTCAGTGATTCATCAGTCTTACATAATACCCGGTGCTCATTACATCACATGCCCTGCTTAACATCTGTCCCATTACCCATCCCCCCACCTCCCACCCCTCCAGAAATCCTCTTGCTTCCTATGATTAAGGGTCTCTTACAGTTTGTCTCCCTCTCCGATTTTATCTTATTTTTTTCCTCTTATACCCTATGATCCTCTGTTTTGTGTCTTAGATTCCACATGAGTGAGATCATTTAATTATCTTTCTCTGATTGACTTATTTCACTTAGCATAATACCCTCTAATTCCAACCACATCGTTGCAAATGGTAACATTTCATTTTTTAATGGCTGAGTAGTATTACGTCGCATGTATATATACACCACATCTTCTTTATCAATTCATCTGTCAATGGACATCTGCGCTCTTCCCTTCTGGCTATTGTGGACATTGCTACTATGAACACTGGGGTGCAGGTCCCCCTTTGGATCATTACATCTGTATCTTTGGGGTAAATACTTAGTAGGGCACTGGGTCATGGAATAGCTCTATTTTCAACTTTTTCAGGAATCTTCATACTGTTTTCCAGAGTGGGCTGCACCAGCTTGCATTCCCACCAACAGTGTAGGAGGGATCCTCACCAATATCTTTCCCCGCATCCTCACCAATATCTGTCATTTCCTGACTTACTAGTTTTAGCCATTCTGACTGGTATGAGGTGGTATTTCATTGTGGTTTTGATTTGTATTTCTCTGAGGCTGAGTGATGTTGAGCATTTTTTTTCATGTGTCTGTTGGCCATTTGGATATCTTCTTTGCAGAAATGTCTGTTCATGTCTTCTGTCCATTTCTTGATTAGATTATCTATTCCTTAGGTGTTGAGATTTAGAAGTTCTTTATAGATTCTGCATACTATCCCTTTATCTGATAAGACGTAAGTATCTTCGCCTATTCTGTTGATTGTCTTTTGGTTTTGTCGACTTTCCTTTCCTGTGCAAAGGCTTTCCATCTTGATGAAGTCTTAATAGTTTTTTTGCCTTTGTTCCCCTTACCTTTGGAGACCTGTCTAGCAAAAAGTTGCTGTGGCCAAAGTCAGAGTGGCTGCTTGTGTTCTCCTCTAGGATTTTGATGGATTCCTGTATCACATTTAGGTCTACCCATTTTGAGTCTATCTTTGTGTATGGTGTAAGGAAATGGTCCAGTTTCATTTTCCTGCATGTGGCTGTCCAATACACCCAGCACCATTTATTGAAAAGACTGTCTTTTTTCCATTAGATATTCATTCCTGATTTGTTGAAGATTAGTTGACCATAGAGTTGAGGGTCCATTTCTGGGCTCTATTCTGTTCCATTGATCTATGTGTCTGTTTTTGTGCCAATACCATTCTGTCTTGATGATTACAGCTTTGTAACAGAGCTTGCAGTATAGAATTGTGATGCCACCAACTTTTCCTTCCATTTCTATTTTTTGGAACAGTTTTAGGAGAATAGATATTAATTCTTCTTTAAATGTTTGGTAGAATTCCCCTGGGAAGCCATCTGACTCTTTTAGAAATGATTTTATTTATTTGGGTCCTTTCTCTTTTCTTTTTGATAAGATTGGCCCAAGGTTTATCGATCTTATTAATTCTTTCAAAGAACCAGCTCCTAGTTTTGTTGATCTATTCTACTGTTCTTTTAGTTTCTATTTCATTGATTTCTGCTCTAATCTTTATTATTTCTCTTCTGCTGCTTTAGGCTTTATTTGCTCCTCTTTCTCCAGCTCCTTTAGGTGTAAGTGTAGGTTGTATATTTGAGACCTTTTTTATTTCTTGAGAAAGGCTTGTATTGCTATACACTTTCTTCTTAGGACTGCCTTTGCTGCATCCCAAAGGTTTTGAAGAGTTGTGTTTTCATTTTCATTTGTTTCCATGAACTTTTTTAATTCTTCTTTTATTTCCTGGTAGACCCAGTAATTCTTTAGTAGGATGCTCTTTAGTCTCCATGTATTTGAGTTCTTTCCAAATTTCCTCTTCTGATTGAGTTCTAGGTTTCAAAGCACTGTGGTCTGAAAATATGCAGGGAATGATCCCATTTTTTTTTGTTACCAGTTGAGACCTGATTTGTGACCCAGTATGTTATCTATTCTGGAGAATGTTCCATTTGCACTCAAGAAGAATGTGTGTTCTGTTGCTTTAGGATGAAGTGTTCTGAATGTATCTGTAAAGTCTATATGGTCCACTGTGTCATTCAAAGCTATTTCTTTGTTGCTCCTCTACTTAGATGATCCGTCCATTGCAGTGAGGGGGGGTGCTAAAGTCCCCTACTATTATTGTATTATTATCGATGTGTTTCTTAAGTTTTGTTATTAATTTGTTTATATAACTGGCTGCTCCCATGTTAGGGGCATCAATATTTACAATTATTAGATCTTCCTGTTGGATAGACCTTTTAAGTATGATATAGTGTCC
Organism: Ailurus styani; assembly: GCA_002007465.1. Lineage (NCBI taxonomy): Eukaryota > Metazoa > Chordata > Mammalia > Carnivora > Ailuridae > Ailurus > Ailurus styani. The sequence goes on from LNAC01000060.1 coordinate 1,603,570, forward strand.
TTCCTCATCTCTTATTACAGTTTTAAGTTTTAAAATCTAATTTGTATGATATAAGGATTGCCACCCCAGCTTTCTTTTTACATCCATTAGCACGGTAAATGGTCCCCCACACACACACACTTTAAATCTGGAGGTGTCTTTGGGTCTAAAATGAGTGTCTTGCAGACAGCATATCAGTGGGTATTGCTTTTTTTAATCCAATTTGATACCCTGTGTCCTTTGACTGGGCCATTTAGCCCATTTACATTCAGAGTAATTACTGAAAGATATGAAGTTAGTGCCATTGTATTATCTGTAAAGTCACCGTTTCTGTAGATTGTCTCTGTTCCTTTCTGGTCTATTTACTTTTGGTCTCCCTCTTTGCATAAAGATCCATTTTAATATTTCTTGTTGGGCTAGTTTGCTGACCACAAGTTTTTTTAGTTTTTGTTTGTCTTGGAAGCTTTTTATCTCTCCTTCTATTCTGAATGACAGCCTTGCTGGATAAAAGTATTCTTGGCTGCAAATGTTCCTCATTTAGTACCCTGAATATATCACGCCAGTCCTTTCTGGGCTTCCAGGTCTCTGTGGATAGGTCTGCTCCAAGTCTAATGTTTCCACCCTTGTAGGTTATGGACCTCTTATCCCAAGCTGCGTTCAGGATTTTCTCTTAGTCTCTGAGATTTGCAAGTTTCACTATTATATGCCAGGGTATTAACCTGTTTTTGATTTTAAGGAGGGTTCTCTGTGCCACCTGGACTCAGATGCCTGTTTCCTTCCCCAGATGAGGGAAGTTCTCCAATATAATCTGCTCCAATATACCTTCTGCCCCTCTCTCTTTCCTCTTCTTCTGGGATTCCCAACAATTCTAATATTATTTCATTTTATGGTATCACTTATTTCTCAAATTCTCCCCCTCACAATCCAGTAGTTGTTTATCTCTCTTTTTCTCAGCTCCTTGATTCTCCATCGTTTTGGCTTCTATTATCGCTAATTCTCTCTTCTGCCTCATTTATCCTAGTAGTTAGAGCCTCCATTTTTTATTGGCTCTCATTAACAGCCTTTGTTTATTTCAACTTGATTCGATTTTAGCTTTTATTTCTCCAGAAAGGGATTCTCTACTGTCCTCTATGCTTTTTTCAAGCCCAGCTAGAATCTTTATAATTGTTACTCAGAAATTTAGTTCTGACATCTTACTTATATCCATACTAATTAGGTCCCTGGCAGTCAGTACTGCTCTTGTTCTCTTTTTTGAGATGAATTTTTTCCATCTTGTCATTCTGTCCAGAGAAGAATAGATGAATGAGAGAACAAAATACTAAAATGGCAGCAACAACCACAGAGAAATATACACTAAAGAAATTAGATAAGACCCAAAACTGAAAAAAAAATAAAAATTTTAAAAAAGAATGTAATCAGACAGGGGGTTAGAACAGACCAATATTCTGGATCCTGTGTGTATTTGGTCTGCTTGTCAGAAAACCAAATCCCAAAACTGTAATGAAAGAAAAAGTTAAATATGTAAAAAATAAAATACAATGAAAGGACAGAATGTAACTGTAAAAATGAAAATTAAAAGAAAAAAAAGGAGGGGGAAAGAGAAGGAATATAAACAGACAAGTGAACAGAACAGAGCATCACACTATATCCCGAGCGTATTTTGGTTGGTTTGTTACAAGAAACTATATCTCGAAATTGTAAAGAAAGAAAAACTTACATATATATATATATATATATATATATATATATATATGTATATATATGTATGTGTGTGTGTATACATATATACACACAAAAAAAACCACACTGAAAGAATGTAACTGTAAAGATAAAATTTTAAAAAAAGATTTTAACAGAACAAAAAGAAGAAGAGAGAGAGAGAGAATGATCAGACAGGTGAAGAGAATAGAGCCATACACTAGATTCGTGATGTATTTTGGTCTGTTAGAAGAGACTGCATCCCAAAATGGTAAAGAAAGAGAAACTTATATAGATATATAGATATAATTAAATACAATGAAAGGTTAGAATGTAATTGCAAAAATGAAAATTAAAAAAGATTTTTAAAAAAATTAATAGGCTAAGTAATTAGTTGAAAAGGATAGAGGAAAAAATTAAAATTAAAAGACTAAAGAATTATGGGGGAAAAAAAACCACGAATTCTATATGCCATACGACCCTAGCACTGGAGTTCTGCAGTTCTCAATGACTGGTAAAGTTGGTCTTGCCTGGATGTTCTGGCTGATCTTCTGGGGAAGGGGCCTGCTGCAGATTCTCAGATGTCTTTGACCTGTGCAGAATTGCACCGCCCTTGCCAGGGGGGCCAGGCTAAGTAATCTGCTCCAGGATTGCTCGACATGGCTTTTGTTCCCTGAAGACTTTCCCTATTGCTTTAGAGGATGAGATTGAAATGGTGGTCTCTCAATCTCAAGCCCCAGAGCCAAGAGTTTGGGCCTGACTCCTCAGTGCACCCTTAGGGAAAAGCAGTCAGTCACTCCTATCCTCCCTGGTCTTGGTCCCCTCTCTGTGCTCACCCAGCCTGTGACCATTTCAATCTCAGAAAGGCAACTCTTCTTTGAGTCTCTAAACCCAGCAGACTCTTGTGGCTCTCACCCATGCCACTCCTCCCAGGGGTCTCACCGGTTCTGCCAGTTCCACCACTTGTTGGGCCCCTGCTCAGAAAGCAGTCACCTGACCAGGCCACGGTTCAGTTTATGGCAATGCTGAGCTGAGAATCCACTCCTGGGCTCACTGATAGCAGCCAGCTTCCCCACTCCAATGCGTGGGAACTCTGACGCACTCAGACACCCCTCCCCCTCATCTTCCTGTAACTCCGGGGATCCTGAGACCACACTGTCTCACCTAGGATTCCGCCCTGCTTCACCACCTGAGCACCTTTCAGGCAGGGATGTCCCTCACAGGAGCAGACTTCTAAAAGTTCTGATTTTGTGGGGCACCTGGGTAGCTCAGTTGGTTAAGCATCTGCCTTCGGCTCAGGTCATGATCCCAGGGTCCTGGAATTGAGCCCTGCATCAGGTTCCCTGCTTGGTAAGGAGCCTGCTACTCCCTCTCCCTCTGCCTGCTGCTCTGCCCACTTGTGCTCTCTCTCAATCTCTCTGTCCAAAAAACAAAAACAAAAACAAAACCCACAACCTTAAATAAATAAATAAGTTCTGATTTTGCATTCTGCTGCTATATCACTTCCTGGTAGCCAGCCTACAGAGGCTCCCCCCAGCCCCCACAGTCTGTCTTCCCATATATCAGCTCAGATTCATTTCTCCATACCTCCTACATGTAGAAAGTGATCGCTGTTCTATTTGAAGAGTTGTGGCTATTCTTTTCTTAGATCTCTGTTTGAGTTCACAGGTGTTAGGAATGATTTGATAGCTATCTAGCTGAATTCCTTAGACCAGACAAGACTAAGGTCTCTTCTCCTCTGCCATCTTGGTGAAAAATCATGAAGAGATATACCTTTAAAAATGCCAGGCATAAAGGGGCTCCTGGGTGGCAGAGTTGGCTAAGCGTCCCTAGCTCTTGGTTTCAGCTCAGGACCTATGCATTGGGCTTTCTGCTCAGTGCAGAGTCTGCTTGAGATTCTCTCTCCCTGTCCCTCTGCCCCTCCCACTCATGCTCGCTCTCTCTCTCTCTCTCTCTCAAATATATATATATACACACACATATATATGTGTGTGTATGTGTGTATCTCAGGTTTTAAAATGGGCAGAAGACCTGAATAGGTATTTTTCCAAAAAAGACATATAAATAGCCAACAGGTATATGAAAAGGTACTCAACAATCACTAATCATCAGAAAAATAAAAAACTAAGCCACAATGAGATACCACTTCACACCAGTTAGAATGGTCATTATCAAAGAGCCAAGAAATAACAAACATTGGCAAGGATGTGGAGAAAAGAAAACTATTGGTGGGAATGTAAATTAAAACTGAATTTTATTTTTATTTTTTTAAAAGATTTTTATTTATTTATTTGACAGAGAGAGAGATCACAAGTAGGCAGATAGGCAGGCTGAGAGAGAGGGGTTAAGCAGGCCCTCCGCTGAACGGAGAGCCCTATGTGGAGCTCGATCCCAGGACCCTGAGATCATGACCTGAGCCAAAGGCAGAGGCTTAACCCACTGAGCCACCCAGGCGCCTCTAAAACTGAATTTTAAATAATCAAAAACTAGTAGTCTTTGCTTTCTAAACATAAAAAAATAGAGAAGTTCATTCATCAACTACTTTAAATAATTTTAGACACATTATCACAAAAAGTATAAGACTATATTCCTCAGACGTGAATCTGAATTTCCTTATTTACAATTCTATCATAACAAGGAAGAACTTTCATTGGTTCGGGTTGAGGTTAAGATTACTTCAATTAAGAACAATGATCAGATAAATAAGTGGTTTGCCTTTCACAGACAAAGTATGAATTCAAACCAATAAATATTTGCGAAGTTCTCATTACATATGTGTAAAAAGGTAAAGAGTTCTATCTTCTGGTTACTTGAAATGCTGCATTCAAAAAAAGTACATTGGTAGCCATTTAGAATGAGGGCCACATTTAATTTAATCTCTCATAAGCCTCTGTTCTATTTATAAACTAGTAAAAATGAGAGGTTTTTAATAAAACCTCTACAAATGTGGAGAAAGTACACCAAGTGGTATTCCAGAGGTTCCCCTTTGTCTTTGAATATAACTATTCCATAGTACTACTAGAAAAAATATTCTACATGGTAGCAAATTATGCCAAAACTTAGAAGGATCAACAGCACCTGGGAGAAAATAAAAATCCCACTCAAAATAAGTTTTCCTAAATAAAGAAGTAGTTAGGCCTAATAAATGCTACTTTTATTTATGTAGTCATTAGCCTCCAAAGAAAGCTGAGTAAGCTAATTATTTCTCATGAGCCTTTTGTTTGCTCATGCCTAAGCACCACACATATTTAAATGTCAAAACTAAAACAAAACTTTAGTTCTAGGGGGTACCTGGGTGGCTCAGTCAGTTAAGCATCTGTCTCTTGTTCTCAGCTCAGGTCTTGATCTCAGGGTTGTGAGTTCAAGGCCCGCACTGGGCTCCACACCAGGCGTGGAGCCTACTTTAAAAAACAAATAATTTTTTTTTTAAAAAGAAACTTCAGTTCTAAAACATTTCAAAATAAAGTTTTGAGAAAACAAACAAACATCTCCCCAAAATTAAAGAACTTATTTTTTAGTCAAACTTTTCAGTACATTATTCCTCAAATGAGATGCAATGCTCAATACTACTGAGAAAGCTTCTAAAAAGCTTCTATAATGTCATGGCAAGACAATATATGTTTCTTAGGGTCAATAAACCTACAACATCTGCCTCTACAAAGGCAATATAACCACCTTGTAGAAAAATTGAATTTTACATGAAATGTAGTCCAAATCTTTCATCCCATTCTCTTCTAGAAAGATAACTAAAAACTATAGTTCATCTCTAACTCTGAATTTTAGAACTGAAAAGTAGCATCAATAAAGCAATCAGATTTATTTACTAGACATCTATCATATAGAAAAGGCATGAAACAAAGCTCTTGATCTTAAACTCATTCTTTAAAGTAGTTTATAATCTAATGAATGACTTGAATTAATTTAGCACTATGTAAGGAAGTCTTAAAACCACTTATGACACAAGAAAATAAAAATAGAGGCAAAGTCACTATTTTGAGGCAGATTCTCAGGCCAAAGCATAAAATAAAACTAATTACCAAAGTATAGGTTCCCTGACTAAGAAAATCTATTCTGATGGAAGGAACACTTTCACCATTTCAGATGCCCTGGGCAAAGTCAAGGGTCAGCCACTGTTCAATGTAAGGCATCCCAGGAGACACTTCCCCTAGTTTTAAACCTGAACATCTTAGACAAACCTATTGGTCACTCTAGCTTGAGAAGTAGTAAGGAGAAGGCAATTCAAACTTCTATTTAGGACTTATGTATTAATCTCTATGCAACAAAGAGTTGAGTGGGTTCAAAAATCTCTAATCCCCACCAGTTTTAAAATTTAAGAGTCTCTCACTGGAACTGGCCAGTGACATTGATCCATTCTCTTCTGACTCACTTTACATGGCCCCTCAGAACCATAAGACTTTAGTGATCACTCCTTCCTTCAGCCTCCTTTCTTCTAGCACATCACACTCTGATTTTACTCTGAACTCACTGGCTGTTCCCTGTGTTTCTTTGGATTGTTCCTCTTCCTCTACCTGACAGAAAACACTAAATGTCCCAGAGCCTGATCCTCTCCTGTCTTCTTTATACTATCTGTGACCACTTTTAAACACCATTTACACTCAAATATCTCTAAAAATTCATACCTCCACCTCTCCCATCTCCCCAGTGAGCTCCAGACTCAATGTCGTACCTGAACTTCTAAAAAGCATCTCAAACTTCACATGGCCAAAACAGAACTCAATTCTACCTGCCTTCCTCACTCTTCCCTGCCTCAGGAAATGGCACTACTATCCACTATAATTACTGAAGCCAAAACTAAGACATCATCTTTGGTTTCTCTTTCCCTCCTTTTCCATCTCCAAACCATCAGTAAATCCTGTCAGCTTTCTCAAGTATATTCCAAACCCATTTCTTTTCTCTCCAAATCTGATCTGATCCAAAATGATCAAAGCCCTCATCTATCACCTAATTATTACAGTAACTTATAAACTGACTTCCCTACAGCTCTTCTTTCCCACACCCCTCTACAATTTCTTCCCCCCACAAAACAGCCAGGAGTGATCTGTAAACACCAAGAATAGAGAATGTCTACTTTGTTTCCCCAGTACATAGAACAATGTCAGCCTCATAGTAGACACTCCAGGTGAATGAAGGAATGGTCGTCTCTCCTCCCCTTTCATAGGTAGCTTCCCCCCACACAGAATAGAAACCAAACTTCTTATAATGCCTTACAATTATCAGGCCTCCTTCACCTCACATCCCTGCTCTCTACGCTCCAGATTCACTGGCTCTTGATATTCCTCAAACTCCTCATTTTCATGGTAGAGATGTTTCTGTACCCTCCACCTGAACTCTCCTGCCCTCAGACCTGGTTCCTTCTCATCATTCTGGCCTCGGCTCAAAAATCACCTCCTCAGAAAGGTCTTCCCTGACCAGCCTATCCAAAGTAGCTCTATCCATCTTCAGCCACCTCACCCAGCTTCCTTTTTTTCATAGTACTTATCGGGTGAATTCTTTTGTTGTTAGTTTACTTACAGCTTCCTCCTCACTAGAATGGGACCTCCTCCTTAGAGCTGGGACCTTATCTTTCTTGTTCAGTGATGTATCCCTAGAGATTAGTACAATGCCTACTACATAATATTTTTTGAAAGAATGACTCACAAACTTGGGCGCCTGGGTGGCTCAGTGGGTTAAAGCCTCTGCCTTCGGCTCAGGTCATGATCTCAGGGTCCTGGGATCGAGGCCCGCATCGGGCTCCCTGCTCAGCGGGGAGCCTGCTTCCCCCTCTCTCTCTCTCTGCCTGCCTCTCTGCCTCCTTGTGATCTCTCTCCCTCTGTGAAATAAATAAATAAAATCTTTAAAAAAAAAAAAAAAAAAAGAATGACTCACAAACATTTACCAAGTACTTATTATGTGCCAACTGCTATGCTAGGTAATAACAGTAGATTTTTTTAATTAAACAAAAATAGAAAGTGGAAATAAAATATTAGTATCAGGAGCAATTTGATGTTCATTTTATGTTGACCATTCCTGCACTTAAAATGAAAGATTTTATATGATAAATTCTACTTTTCAAAATACTGTTTTGACAGTGTAAAATATGAATACCCTTAAAGTAGTAATAATAATTAGTGTCTCACTGCGGCTTTGGAAGGTATCTAGATGATGACATTATTCATTTTTAATGCACATTTTATACATTAGTTCCCACTAATTAAGCCATCACTCAATGAAATACTATCTAGGACTCTTCATGTCTTCAGAATATACATACAAACATCTCATCCAATCAGAAAAATCATGACTCTATAAAACCTTTCTGTTCTCAACATACAGAAATATTCACAACATGACAATAGTGATTGTTAACTCACCATTTATTGTCTGGCCTCAGATTAATTAACCAGCTTCATTCAAGCCAAGAAGTGATCAAATTCCAATTACTAATCAAGTTCATTTCACAAAAGTCATCACTAAAGTTGAGATTCACCCCTCATCTCCCAATGCCTATTATAATAGTACATGTCCAACCGAGTTTAGGTGAAAGAGTTATGCTCCATTGTTACCACAGTACTTTTAGATCCATATAATTCAGAACCACGGCAGAAAACCCCAGTATCTGATGTAATCATACCAGTTACCACCACTATCATTATGACATCACTAAACACCTTATAGCAAAACATCGGTAGGAATAGATTTCAAACTCAAGGCACTAAACAAATGACATTTCTTCAGATCTTATGTTTTCTATAACATCATATTTTAGCACACTTTAAAACTATCATATCCTACTCCAAAATGTTGTAAGGGTTGAATAGATTAATATTTTTAAAGTATGATTTATAAAATGAATCAAACTCAGTATAACTAGGTATAAGGCTCAAAATATTACTAAACCATACTAGATCTTTAAAACATAAGGGAAATAGAGGCTCCTGGATGGCCAATCAGTTCAGCATCCCAGCTCTTGATTTCGGCTCAGGTCATGGTCATGATCTCAGGGATGTGAGATCAAGCCCAATGTCAGGCTCTACACTGGGCATGAACCCTGATTAAGATTCCTGCTTTTCTCCTCTCTCCGCCCCTCCCTCTCTAAAAAACAAAACAAAACAAAACAAAACCTAAGGGAAATATACCCATCCTTCAACCAACTTTGATACTATTACACATTTTGAATAGTAGGGTACTCTCAAATACACTCAACCAAAAACATAAAAGACATACCACTTGTTCTATTTTAAAATTAACTTTTCTAACCCTACTTGCCAATAGAAAAAGAGGTGGGGGCAGGGAGCTTTTGTTTTTTCTTTGTACGGAAATATAAGAACATATTCATTTTATTTACATTTATATACAGTTACTCTATAAAGCTGAAAAACTGTAGGTACTAAAACAAAATTAAATCCTAAAGAAAAGGTTAAAAGTTCAGGATTTTCCAACTCACACTGGTTATTACTATTTGTTTTTACTGCCATTACTTAAAAAAAAAAGAAAGTTCCCTTTAGTATTTTCAGCTGATTCTAGATTACCTTTCATTTTCTCCTTGGTCGAGTTACATATCTGTATAAACAAATCAAATTTAGGATATCCATAATTAACCCACATATTGAAATAAACCCATTCCAATACCAGAAATTATTTACTTATCCCTGGTCTTCACACTGGCCCTCAGGACCAAAACGATTGCTGACAAATTCAATCAGAAGACAGCCCTTTGTTTTCAGGAAAGCTTTAACATCACTCAATTTAGTCAAAAGATACAGTGGACATTATTTCAAAAATATAAATTTTCTTCAAATTCTCGGAAAGGAAAAGAAATCCCTGCATAAATCAACTCAGAGGTCGTTATCTTGCCCTTCACCATCTGCTCGTTTGTAAAAGAAACTAAAGTTTTTCATCTATGGTATAACTTCATAAAACTAACTAAAAAATAATTTTAAATACTTATTTGCTGATGGGCGCCTGGGTAGCTCAGCTGGTTAAGAATCTCCTTCGGCTTGGATCACGGCCCTGGGATTAGGCTGCATCGGGCTCCCTGCTCAGTGGAGACGCCTCTTTTCCCTCTCCTCCCCCTCATGCTCTCTCTCATTATCCCTGTCTCTGTCTCCCTCTCTCAGATAAATAAAATCTTTAAAAAAAAATACTTATTTGCTCAAGAAAATAAAGAAGCCTAACAAAAATTACATCATTATCACTGTAAAAGCAATCTACTCTCAGCATATAGCTGAAAAAAATCATTACTATTGTAAAAGTCATCCACTCTCAGCATATAGCTGAAAAAAATTTTTTTTGGAAAGGCATGTCCTGACTTACCAATGGTTTACCACTGTCAAAAACTGAGATAAAATATACGCTTTGTAAAGATATCCTGTCCAAATTACTTCAACTTGGGTACTGTTTATAAAGTATCTCCTTCCACCATGTTCTTTGCTACAGCGAAGGTCTAGAGGCTGCAATACAACCTCAAAGTCCATCCTTCAGTTACTTAACTTCTAAGCACTAGAATGTTTTCCTACTCATGGAAAACAATGGAAAAATGGATACAACGCTCAGGTGATAGTACACCTCCAAACATATTATTACAAATCTATTTAAAGAGGTTAGGTTACAAAGATATTACAGATGGCTTCTGACATGTACAGATAAATTGAAACCACTCCATCCAACCCCTAGGGATAATGAAGCATCATCTCACTTACTGAAGTCACTTTGACTGCAGGATTTCCAAATATGCAGTAAGCATCAGAAACCTTTTAACTGCAGTTTCCCCTTTTTAGGACAAGTAGTATACATCTTAGAGAAAATAATTCTCACTCACATTTTTCTTACTAAATTCATGCCTACATTAAATTCCATTATTTCTAAAAGTGTTGCAGGACCAGATTTAAAAGAATGATTTTAAATCTAACCCTGGATTTTAAAATTTATACATGTCTCTATCTAAAAGTACAGTATGATGACTACAGTTAACAACACCGTACTGTATGTTTAAAATTTGCTAAGAGGGTTGATCTTAAGTGTTCTTACCACTCAAAAATATGGTTAACTCTATGAGGTGATGGATATATTAACTAGCTTGATTGTGGAGATCATTTCATGATGCACTGATACAAGCTGTACACCTTAAGCATACATACACTTTCTACTTGTCAATTACATCCCCCAATAACTGGTAAAATTACCTATGTCTAAAAAAACACATCACAAATTTCTAGACTATCACAAAATTGCATTATTTGAAATATTTAATAGCAGCTGTGCCTGATGTATTTCAAGCAGCAGAAAATAATATCAGAAAAAAAAATCACACTTCCAAATACTGCTTCTACTTTTTTTGTTTTGCAAATAGCTTTGAATGTATACAAAAATGTCAGTTACAAGTGGAACTCAAAACATTTTGTGGAACAAGGTTACTTAGAAGTTCTATAAACACCTAAAATTGTAGGAAAAAATTTGCGGCTGTACTTATGGCAGTCTTTCCTGGATAAAAGGCCTACATAACTTTCAGCTTCCCAAAAGGGTTCAAGATCCCATTAAAGTGACTGGAGGAACCGTCAGTGTCAAAGAACTTGTCACAGGCAATCCACACCTTTTTTTTTTTTATCCCGAATGGGGGAGGGGGGTTTATCCTAATTTCGTGGCTCCTACACAACTTCCAAGCAGATGCAGGCATGAAATGGCTGTCGGATACAAACCGCTCCCTTGACACACTGAACGCGGCAATCTCCAAATTCTCCTTGAAGGGGCCCGGGAGAAGCAAACGCATTAACAGCCCCCCCCCCCCGCCTCCACTGCTCAAAGATCGATTGGCTCAAGCAGGACGTGTCCTCCCCTTACTCCAGAGAGGGCTGCGGGGAGGTAACCAGCTTTCACCGAGGGGCAGAAGTCCCCTCCGGGATCCCTTACGGAAGAGACCGCATCACCAGCAACCTCCTCCCGCCCCCAAACGCCCCAAGCAGCAGCTGCGGGCGTGGGCGCACAGACCCCGGCCCTCGCAGGCGCGCCCCGAGCCGCCGCCGCAGCACTGTCGCAGCGACCTTCTCGCTCAGGTCCCCCGTGCGCCCCGTTATCCACGTTGGCCACACACCCCACCAGGGAAAGGGAAGAGGTCGGACAACAAAGCGCTCGCAACCCGAGGCGGCCTAGGCGATCTTCAAGTTGGGGCGCGGGGGCTGCGGCCTGAGGGGGGGCTGGCTGGACGCCGAGCCGCGCGATGCGGGGCGGACGGGGCCTGGGACGCGGCCAGCCAGACGTCAGCCCGCGGGGCCGGGGTGTCTGCGGCCGGGAGAAAACCGGGCGGGCGCGCGGCGGCGGCGGCGGCGGGGAGGCGGCCCGGGGGAAGGCAGGCCTGAGAAGGGAGGGGAGC